>CAUYRT010073228.1:0-173258 GCA_963574885.1 Lepilemur ruficaudatus
AAGATGCTGTGAACATTGCTGAAATGACAACAAAGGATGTAGAATATTACATAAACTTAGTTGTTGGAGCTGAGGCAGGGTTTGAAAGGATTGACTTCAATTTTGAAAGAAGTACTCCTGTGGGTTAAATGCTATCAAACAGCATCACATGCTACAGAGAAATCTTTCATGAAAGGAAGAGTCCATTGATAAAGCCAGATTTATTGTTGTCCTTTTAAAAAAAATTATTTTTAATTATTATGGGTATATAATGTTTGTATATATTTATAGGGTCCATGTGATGTTTTGATACAGGCATACAATGTGAATTAATCAAATCAGGGTAATTGGGGTATCCATCACCTCAGGTATTTATCATTTCTTTATGTTAGGAAATAAGCCAAGCACAGAAAGACAAATCTCACATGTTCTTACTCATATGTGGGAGCTAAATATTTAAAACAATTGATCTCATGGAGACAGAGAGTAGAACAATGCCTATCAGAAGTAGGAAAGGGTAGTGGGGTGGGGGAGGGATAAAGTGGAGCTGTTTAATCGGTGCAAAAATAAAAGTGAACAATATATGATGACACGACAAAGTTACTATAACCAACGATAAGCTGGGCATACTTTAAAATAACTAAATGAGTGGAATTGGAATGTTCCTAACACATTGTTGCTTTGTTTTAAGAAATTGCCACAGTCACCCCAAGCTTCAGCAACCACCAGCAACCACCTGATAGACAGCAGCCATCAACATCGAGCCTAGACGCTCCACCAGCAAGATTATGACCTGCTAAAGGCTTAATCATTAGCATCTTTTAGTAATAAAACGTTTTGAATTAAGGTATGTACTTTTAAATACTTAATTCTATTGCACACAATAGACTACAGTGTAAACATAACTTCTGTATGCACTAGGAAATAAACAAATTAGTTTGACTCATTTTATTGCAGTATTTGCTTTATTGTTGTAGTCTGGAACTAAAACTGCATATATCCAAGGTATACCTGCATTTGTTGACTTGGATTTTGGCGGTAAGATGTATTAGTGATCTTAGTGTAACAAAATAAGACATTTTAGATATGTATAAGAAAGACAAGAGGGTAAGAAATAACACTAGACATTATAATTTGTAGTTTTACTTAAAAGGAAACTGCAATGCATATAGCAGTTATAGAGAATCTGGGAGCAACAAGAAGCCATGTTCCATCATCATTACCATAGTATATCAATGGCGCTATCTACATACAGGAGGTGATACCCACAAGCAAATGGGGATCTCCACAGACAGAAGGTGAAATAGTTTTGTGTGCCAGCTGAACAAAAAAATCAGAAAATTACAAGTAATGGGAAGAGAAAAGATATCTAAGCTCCAAAAGGATCAAAGACTGATATTTTTCTATTATGCAAAATCTTTCTGAGTGTTCAATCTTATATTTTAAAATACAAAATGACCCACATAAAACAGTATACAGAGTTAAAACTTATCCCCTTTCCCTGTGCTTCTCAAATACATGCCACTCTAGAGATAGCTCTGTTAATCATTTTTAGCTTATAGAACCTTCCACATCTTTCTCTATGCATTTATTGACAAATGCAAATATTTAGCATTTATATTATTTAGCATAATATAAATATTTGGTATATATTTAACATATATGAATCATATTTTAAATATTTAAAATGTATATATAAAGTGGTGCTATTTGTTTTACACCAATGGGAATATATCATATAGATTTTTCTGTAGCTTCCTTTTTCAATTTGTATGATATTATGATTCCAAGGTCTTACAGATCTTTCCATATCAGTAATGTATAGGTATACTTCATTATTTTTTATTGCTTCACAAAATTCCCTAGATGAATGCCATAATTAGTTTAATTGGGTTTTTTTTGTTGTTCTTAATTTTTTTTAGAGACAGGGTCTCACTGTGTCACTCAGGCTGAAGTGCAGTGTCATGATCATAGCTCATCATAACCTTGAATTCCTGGGCTCAAGGGATTTCTTCCAGTTTCAACCTCCCAAGGAGCTGGGACTATAGGTGTGCACCACCCAGCTAATTATTTTTTTTTAGTTTTTGTAGAGACCAGGGTGGTCTTGAACTCCTGGCCTCAAGTAGCCCTCCCACCTCAACCTCAAAGTGCTGGGATTGCAGGCATGAGTGAGCCACCGTGCCTGGCATCTTTTCTTTTAGACAGATTGCTTCACTATCTTGCCATTTGAAATAACACAGAATCTTTTGCTCATTTCTTTTGTACTTTTAAATTTTTCTCTGTTGTACCTGAAGCTCAACTGTTACTTTCAAATGCCTGTTTGCATAGACCGTTCATTTTATCACTATTCTTAAGCACTTTTTGTAACAGAGCTCTTAGGTCTTTAAAGAATTGGATAACCATAATCCTTACATTATTTTAAAATTGGATTTTGGAAAAGAAAAACTATTTGGCAAACATTGAGTAATCTGTTTGAATATAGATATGAGTATTGTTAGGCAAAAAGCCAGGATTATCCAAATGTGCCATTTCTGCCTCAGAAAATGGCTTGCTACTTGTCATTAGAAATATTTAAACGTGGAACAGACAAGCTATTTTTTTCGGAGTCATTTCAGACAAGATTAAAATACTCAGTAAGTGGTAAATCTTGATGTTTTTAGGGACTTTCCAACCTTGAGATACTTTAAAATTAAAAAAAAAAAAGTCAAGGTTAATTATTTGCACTACACAACTATTTACATTTTCTTTTAAATTCATCCATATATGACAACATAACAATGAGCTAAAAAACATGGCTGAAATCTGTGGTCAAATATGCCATAAAAACTAAACTTGACAAAATGCAGTAAATCTGGCCAAATATCTTCATGCTCATGATTAGTAAAGAGCAGAAGAATTCTCAGAAGATTGACTTTCCTATGATTCTTTGTAAACTAGAGTTAGATATCAATAGTGGGCTCTCATAACGAATGCTCTAACACAACGAATTATTCATCATTACTGGAAATGCAGCTGCAAGATGATTTGGTATGATATATTCTTATCTGACCTAAGCAAATAATCCTTTCAGTTTTCAATTCTTCTCAGAGTAGGAATCCCTTTCCATCAGTTGCAACCATATGAGTAATTATCTCTCCTTAATTGTTATCGTGCAGTAAATATACAGGCTGAGCCCTCTACCTTTCCCTGTAGCATTGAGACAAAATTCTCAGGTATACTTGCGACTTGATTTTATTCAAAGGAACAGCAGAGAAGTGGGTGTTCCACATGCTAGTAAATGACAGGGTCAACTCAGGAGAGAGCAGATTTTTATCTTTTCCATCCTCTCTAAAAGGTGCTGCTATTCTTAAACTAGGAATAGTACTCTCTTCTAGAAGCTCCTTTGGATTTTAACTCTGCAAATTTTATATCCATACAAAATTACATAAACTCTACATGCTCTTACAGGGCATCATTACATTTTGGCCTCTGACGATAATTATCATGATTTGAAATGGCCAGTGGCAGCTATGTCTTTGACATTTATTATACTACCTTTAGTGGTCTTTTTACCATAGCCATAAGGGATGCTGCTTTGTAACAGTAGTAATATTAATTGCTACCATTATCTCGCTTCTCATGTTAAATTTTGGGTCAAATGATTGGTATAAGTCTAAATGAGCAGTCAGGGATGAAAAGGACAAAGGAGTAGGAGGAAAATACCTAACTAGACTGATCCCTGCTGCATACTGAGAGGTAATTTACACAAATAGGCTAGAGGAAAACAGATGGGAAGAGGGAGAGAGGGGGAGGGTTGACTAATGACACCTGACTGCCAAATGACCCTGTGGGTTTGAACGCTGGCAGGACACCTAAAACTGTGCCAGCAGCCACTTGGAACTGCCCGGTTCTCACTCACATTTCATTTAACAGGCTAACCTTGGTCTTTCTATTGTTACCATCACCAGGGAAATTTATACCATATCTAATTATGGCCCAGAAAATATACATTCTAACTGGACTCGCTTCTTTTAGAAGCTATGTGTTACTGAACTGTTGAGGAGTTTATTGTTATAGTTGCTTCCAACAGGGAAAATTTGATAACTTTTGTACTTTTAAGAGCCTCTTTTGTATATTTATAGTATGTGGCACCTTTTGTGGCTTAATAAGAGATGTGGAGGAAAAAAAATAAATGATTTACTCTGAGAACGTGACTATATTATTAAATGCTCTGTTCATGATAAAATGTTCGATCTTGACAGGTGAGGTGTTGCTAGAACTGTATGTAATGGACTCCTACCTGTCTCCTATTCACTTTCTTACTTTTAACTTTTAATCTCTGTTCAACTACCAAATTAATATTCATAGATAGATATTAAAATACACCCTGGGCTTGGAATCAAGAATTTGTTAGGTACCAATATTGGTTATACTACTAAGTAGCTAAGTGAACAACAACAAAAATAATTTGGTACGGCATCCCCCACTTCAGTTTTCCCATCTCTAAAACGGAAACAATGTATTCTCTCTAGCGCTGTTGTGAAGAGCATAATGAGAATAAATATGTGTGTGTGTGTGCACGTGTATATGTATAGGAGGTATAAAATTTCGATTACTAAAACATTGGTTCTATCTAGAGTTTCTTTCTAGTAAGAGTTCAGAAGTTCCAAACCAATTAAGACGTAGTTTTTAAAAACTTTCAAGCATTGTGATAATAGCTAAGAAACCTTAGAATGTACATGGTAATTATGATAGTATATGCATTTATAAGCAGCGTTTATGGATCTCAAAAGGCCTGCACATCTTCTTGAAGATGCATTTCCCCCATTTTTTTTTTTTAACTTTAAGAAACACCAAGATTATATTGGAAAAGTGAACAGGGAATGCAGAGTGAAGTCTTAGCCACATTTAGTATTTCCAAACTATGCAACGTGAAACCATCATTACTATTATCATTTGAGAAGTGATGCCCCTCATCTACCCACTTCCTGACCTAGCAACTTGGAAAGGAGATTAATATGAACCCCAAAAGAAAATGAGCTGCATTTTATAATGTTAACATTTTTAAGCTGAAAGGAAATTCTTAGGAACCAATCTGTTCAACCTGGTAATGAAATTACGCCTCTTCCATATCTTCTTTATTTACCATGTCTGAATCTAAAATGGACTATAAGTTTAGTATAATTTACTTTGTCAAAACTGATGGATAGAGGCCTTTGGGTATGGAAACAAACAAACAAACACACCCTAAATTGTGAAAGGTGGGGATATTCCTTGTGCTAGCCACTGGGAGGAGGCAAGTCCTCAGACATGACAAAGATAACTTAAAAGGTAAACCCTCGGAAAAGTCTCACTCTGGGCCCTAGAATCCAGGGATGCCTGCGAGAATGGCTGAGTAGTGTGGGATGATGAGAAATGCCAAGGACAGCCAAAGTGAACATCCAGAAGCAAAGGGAGACACATACATGATCAGTGAAGACAAATGCAGAATTCTTGAAATTAAAAAAAAATATGCAGGAGCTGAGTGGTCTTAAAAAATAGAAAAGAAAAGAAAAGAAAAGAAAAGAAAAGAAAAGAAAAGAAAAAAAAAGAAAAGAGCAGGAGAAAAAAGAAAAAATCAAAGAGAAGCAAGCCATCAAAGAATGGGAATAAGGAATAAAGAACTAAATAGCTGAAGCATATGCCCTTATCAGGACTTAGATGGGTTTCAGGATAGCTTATAAACTTTGATTAGGGTGCTCTGTCTCATAGTACAACATAACATCAATCACCGTCTTGCTCTCCACACTTCGCCCAACCTCATAAGGTAGAGTAGAAAAAAAAACTCTGTTAAGAAGTTTTTATAGTAAGGACAAAAGTTTTTATTTATTCTTCGGCTGCAGCAATGCTAATTTCATTGAAAGTCTACAGATAGAATACTGGAAAATATCCCCACAAAGTAAAAATAAAATAATTTTTGTCTTTTTAAAATTTACTCTGAAAATTAGCATAAAATTAAAATTAAAGAGAGATAAATTTTCCCAATAGCTTGTACCGACCTCTGTTTACCAAGAGCCTGACATTCTCAAGGATGTCACCATTTTCTCAATTATCTCAGTGGTTAAAGATATTATGCATTCTTCCGTCAACTACAATGGCTTATGATGATGTTTGTAAATAGAACAGAAAATAAATATGCAATTGCTATTAGGCTGTCTACCTCAATTTGTTCAGAAATTTCTTCAGTTAGTTGAAATTTCACAAAATAGTAAAAATGCTTTAACATATAAATAGATTTGTGAGGAAAAGTATCTTAAAACCATGTAGTTCGGCAATGAGAGCAGTAGGAACACAGATAATTTGGAAAGTATTTCCTAGAGTTATAAAATACTAACTTGTTCGCTTTTTAAAATTAAGCCCCTCATTTTAAAAACATTTTTCTTCAAAAGGAAAGCTTTAGATTTCTAGGTACATTTATGTTACCATAACTTCTATTCAGGAAAAAAGAGAGGTGGTTAAAGGAAGTGTTTCCTTAAAGTAAATTCCTGTAATAGTAAGATAAACACAGCTTCCAAATATAACATTAAAGTCCAACCTGGCCAAGTAAGGTGGCTCATGCCTATAACCCTAGCACTCTGAGAAACAGAGGTAGAAGGATTGTTTGAGGCCAGGAGTTCAAGACCAGCCTGAGCAACAGAGCAAGACCCCATGTCTAGAAAAAATAAAAAAAATAAAAACATTTACCTAGGCATGGCAATGCACACCTGTAGTACCAGTTACTCGGCAGGCTGAGGCAAGAGGATTGCTTGAGAACAGGAGTTTGAAATTGCAGTGAGCTATGATTGGGCCACTGCACTCTAGCCTGAGTGACAGAGGGAGACTCTGGCTCAAAACCAATCAACCAACCAAGTCCAATTTAGCATTAAAAATATTTTAGTGAATTTTAAAATTTATGCCTGTACCACAAAAAACAGAGGCTGAATTGAATTAGAGGCCTTAAGAAAAGTAATGAAAGTAGAAAAATTAAGATTAATGTTCATTTCTTATTTTATCCATGTACAAAGAGTTCTAATAAAGTTAACTTCTGTGTAAATTTCCTTAATTATTTTTCTCCAGTCATTTTTATGGACCATTTTTAAAAAAATCTTTAAAATGTGAAATGTTATATGTGCACTTTCATTAAAAAGGGGCATCATCTTCAAAACATAATTTGAGAAATTGAAATAATTTAAGACTAACAAATGTAAATTAAGGCACACTCAGAAACATCCAATAATAGGTGTCCATACAAGCTTATTGCCTATTGTGCACTTTAACAAAATAATTATGGATTTTTTAATCATTTAGCATTTTTTAAAAAGTATAATCAGATGACAGAATCTTAAATTTGAAAGATGTATTAAAAATAATCTAGTGCTACCTTTTCTACTATAGGCATCCCTTTCATAATACCTCAGGCAGGAGATTATCTAGCCTTTACTTGAAAACTTCCATTAACAAAGATCACAACTTTATGAAGCATCCCATTCTATCTTTCAACAAATCCAAATATTAAGTGTGTGTTCCTTAGGCAATAGAGAGTCCAAATCTTCCTTCCAGTAATTTCTGTCTCTGGCCTTCTTTTTCTAACATATTTTGGGTGACAAATAATTTTACTTTTTCCAAGTTACAGCTTTTCAATATTTTAAAGATAATTATTGAATCTTTTATTGAGGGTCTCTTTCCTAGGCATAAAATTCCTCAGAAGTTCCTCACGAAATATGATTCTTTGACCAATCACCAGTCTAAATTCTTTTGTCTCTATTTCATTATACCTAAATTTGACCTAGAAATAAGCATAATACTGAATGTGCAATCTGTACAACAAGACTAGAAATCCTCTTATTCTGCACATTGTATATCTGTTAAGGAGGTTCAAGCATGAATTAGTGTTTTGGAGTACCACAGGTTGCTTATACTTATAAAAAGCTTCTTAATCTGAGGTTTGTGGAATTTACAGGATACATGTATATGATATTCAGGGAATTTGTGATCCTCATGCATTTATTAATTTATTTATATTTTTTTTAGAAATGGGGTCTTGCTGTGTTGCCCAGGCCAGAGTACAGTGGTGCTATCATAGCTCATTGTAACATCCAACTCTTAGGCTCAAGAGATCTTCCTGCCTCAGCCACCCAACTAGCTGGGAATATAACTACATGCCACTACATTCAACTAATTTTTCAATTTTTTGTAGAGATGGGGTCTGGCCATATTGCCCAGGCTGGTCTAGAACTCCTGGGCTCAAACAATCCTCCCATCTTGGACTCCCAAAGTGCTGACATTACAAGTATGAGCCACTGTGCCTGGTCCCCATGCATTTAATGTGACTATGATAACTTTGATTAGATTATCTTTAAGTTAATGAGTCCCCTACAGTTCAGATCCACCTTCTCTTTAATGTTCATTACTACTTATAATCAGTTCTCTCCATCTTGATTATGTGCACAAACTAAATGTAACAAAGTACAAGGAACTGAATTGTACTCCTATTTGTCATAGTCCTAACTTCAGATACGTGGAACTCTAGATTTTGTCATCTAAAAAATTATCAATTCTTCCAAGCTTTATCTAATTTATAAACATTTTTAAAGCATAACTTTAATATATCTTCAACCATGTAATCAAGAAAATATTTGGCCTAACAGGGCTAAGAATAAATTTACTAAAATACTAGTAGAGTCATCCAAGATACATTGGTATATTAATCAAAGCTACTTGGTAAGATTATTAGTATCAACCTAGAATTGAAAAATCTTAATTCTTCTACAGTTTTTCCTGCTCTCATCAATTGTAAAAAACTTTTCAAATGCCTTAATAAGAGATCTGTTTTCTGTAGAATTTTTCTGATTCATCCATCTAAAATACTTATAGATTTGATTTGTTTTAGATAAGGACATCTGGGTCTTTTTATGCAACTCTTCCTTCCCGGAGTATTCAAAGTCCTGTTTAATAACTAGTGACTCAGATTTGGTTTGTTTTCTTATTATGAATTTTTCTTAAATAAATAAATGTCATTCATGCACTTAAAGCCTTCTGGTCTCCCTCCTGCTTTCCATAATATTTCAAGAATTCTGAATAGGGTCCCAAGAGCACACCACGGATCCCTCTGTTGCCTTGGAACATAGTTCATCTGAATTCTTTTAAAGGACTAAGTGACTCTGGATATCTCTTTACTTATCCATGTTTCAATGTTACATCAAACATGCCTCCTCTAACCTTTCCAGTGTGAAGATGATCCTCCTTAAGAGAGAAAGTAGAAATAAGAGAGGAGTTATTTTTTATTACGTTCTCTTTTTTATCATTATATATTTTTTATTTTGTTTTATGTTATTCTTTTTTAATTTTTTTTATGCATTTCTACTGGGAAAAGCAACTGCTCTTATCCACCCTGATTAGCAACTCTACCTAAACTTAAGGCTTCTCTTGTAACCCTGTCCAACTTCTGATACCAAATAGTGGCACCAGATGGCCAGGGAACACACCCTGTGGCCCAGCCCAATATGAGACAATTGCTGTACCCACCCAGCAACTCAGCCAGCTGCTCCACCCAAACTCAGAGCAAAAGCAGAAGCCCAGTCATCTAGAGGACGCAAAAGCAGGCTCTGTCTGTCCAGGGTCCTAAAAGGCTGGCCCACAAAGAATCACAGGCTAAGTAGTGAAACTCTATCTCTGCCAAAGAAAACTATAAAAGCCAGAAAAAGTGGCTGTCTCTTCAAATGCAAAGATATCAATGCAAGGACAGAAGGATTACAAAGAAAGACTCAGGAAATCATGATACCTCCAAATGAAACAACAAAGCTCCAAAAACGGGCCCCAAAGAAAGGGATATCTGTAAAAGGAAAGACAAAAAATTCAGAATAATCCTCCTAAAGAAGTTCAGCGAACTGCAAGAATATACAAATAAAAAAATTAAATAAAATTTGGAAAACAATACGTGAACAAAATGAGAAATCTGACGAAGAAATAGAAACATTAAAAAAAAAGACAGAAATCCAAGAGATGAGGAATACAACGCTGAACTGAAAACTGCAATAGAAAGCTTCAACAGCAAGCTTGATCAAGCTGAAGAAAGAATCAGTGAGCTCAAAGACAGAACATTTGAAATTATCCAACGAGAGAAACAAACAACCAAACAAAAAAGAATGGAAAAGAATGAAGAAAGCCTCTATGAATTATGGTACATCATCAAGAGACCTAACCTACCTATTATGTTCTCTTTATCATGTTTTAATTTTCCCCAAGCAATAGAACAATTCTTCCTTACACTGAAAACTTTAATTTTTGAAGTCCTTTCCATTGCTCATTTGTACTTTATATAGTCTCAATTCAGTTAGCATGTTAGGCTTTGTGATCATGTTATTTTCAAGTTTTTGCCAGTCTTCATAATTTGTTCTTGATTTTATATGCTGTTTTCTTGTGAACATCCTTGATATATCCGTGAGTCATGCAAAATGCCCATTAAGTTACAATCTAGTAAGTATTGGTGATATTGCTGATATCAAATTTATTGCCTATATAAACAATGTAAGCTAGTTTTGCTCATTATCCATTTTCTAAGTATTTTTATAAAGATACCTGTACCTATAAATATTGTCCCTGACCCACCTGATTATATATATATATATATATAAAATATATATCCTATATTCACTATATTCTTATTTTGAGCACCTGTGCTGCAGTAAACACTCTGCTGGCTGGTGGAAACACAAACATGAATAATACATAGCATCTATCCTTTAAGAATTATAGTCTGGCAGGGGAAAGCAACTTGTACAAATAATTATAATGCAATGGAATAAATTAAATAAATGTTTTAAGTCTCATGAAAGCATCCAAGAGGAGGCAAACATCTGATGGGGGCAGAGAAGGAGCTGGATAATGAATAAGATGATGGTATTTAAGCCACATGTTGAATTCTGAATAGGGTCACTAGAGAAAGATTTTTTTCACAAAGGTATTAAGCAACTCTTTCATGGTTATTCTTTTAAATCCTTACATGGTAGTACAGAAAGTCCTCATTTAACATCATCGATAGGTTTGGAAACTGTGACTTTAAGCAAAACAACTTACTGAATAACAAAACCGATTTTAACATAAGCTAATTGATATAAACAAGAGTTATTTCACTTAATGTCACAGCAGTTTCCAAGAACCTATCAACAACATTGAGGACTTACTGTATTAGTTTCTGGAGGGAGGGGTCAATTTCCTCTCTCTTTTTCTTTGTGATTATGTCTAAGAAACCCACTTGCCATTACCTTTTCTGAGGAAAGGGTACAATGTGGTCTTTACTTCTTTAAAGCCTCTTTGATCAGGTATAGAAATTTTCTGTCAAATACACTTTTCTTGGTTCTCAGGAGATAGACGCTATTCCTCACCAGAATACCACAGCTTTGATAAGATATGAAATAAAAAAAGAATAGAGTTCTGATCTTGGACTCTGTCTATATGGCTAGTTATTCAATTCTAAATACTTCTTTCTTTTCAAAATCAAATAATAAGAAGAAATCATGCAGCTTTTTTTGTGTCTCCATAGACTTTTTAATTTTCTACACAAAGTCCAAGTCCTAGAGACATAGATTTGTTGTTTCAATAGTATTATATTGTTTGTTTCGCCATGACCTGTAGCTAATTGGGTTGATTTGACTGGACTTCTTTTATACCCAAAAAGACAGTCTATTCCCTCAATATTCTTGTCAGATCATGTAGCTGCCTCCCTTTTCCTTAGCAATGGTTAAATGAGTACCAAAGCTCAACAGTGGGGAGGAAGTTTTTGTAACAGGTTGTCTAAATCATTTAATTTCTCCATGACACAGAATTCTTCTTCATCAGACCTTTATGCTTATAGCTGTTGCAATTTCCACTGATGTATATTTTCCTCTTCTTTTCTACACTAGTTTGTTCTAATTGCTAAATATAATGTTTCCAGTATTATTGTGAAGATCGTCAATTTCTTACCATGTATGAGGCATAATTAAACTCTTACTGTGCATCAGGTACTGTGCTAAACTAAGCTTTGCACAATTTAACTGACATGTGAGTTATGTTAACACTCCCAGCTCTACTAGGTAAATATTTATATCATCACCATTTTACAAATAAGGAACATGAGTTTTAGAAAGATTAACTGGACCAAAACCAAGGATGTGATACAAGATGGAGATACGGTCCACATTTTTATACCGGTATTGATCACTCGGATTATCATTTTGATTCCACCTGGGAACTCTTCGTCCTCTTTAATAAACTGGAGCATAGAAAAGCATTCCTCAAGTCCTTTACTTTCACCTCTGGAAGGGAGATTGGCTTACATTTATAGCAAACATAATTGGTGAGAGCCTTAGGCAGAAAGACAAACATAGTACATGGCCTGCAGGTTGCTGGAATAGTTTCTTAATGCCACACTGGTTGGGTATCAGAATGAAGCAGTCCTTTGTGGCTTCCCCTGGACATTCTTCCTCTAAAACAGGCAAGGAAAACTCTCTCTTTGCTCTGGGCTCCTGGTTATAACACTGCAGCACGGAAGAGAAGGAGAAAGGCTCCTCTGACTTCAACCTAACTTTTCCATTTGCCTCTTCTCCCCCTGTTAGTTCCACAGTCCAAAGTAACTGCGATTCATATGACTCACTGAGGCTCTTTTCTATGGGTCTGTCATATTTGGCGCTAATTTGAGTGACTATACTTCTATATATTCTATATGCTGCACTTACATATTAATGAAAATAGGAAGCAAGTTAAAGATTGTCCAAAAATTTGTATTTTAAACTTTATGCCAGCAACTTGAGGAAATTGGATCTATTATTTGACAGCTTTGACTGTGTGTGGCCAAAGAAGTAAAATTTCTTCTGCCTAGTTGGTTTTTTAAAAAAATCTCCTGTTATATTTGAAATACAGATTCCCCTTTAAACACACAGAATGCATTTTCAAATTCTTTAGAATTATTCATGGCCAGAACTCCCTAGGAGTGATTTCCTTTGAGTCCTAAAAATCACAATTCCTCAAGGACGTAAGTGTAGCTGATTTACCCACTTATCTGACCCAAAATAGAGGTTTTTAGATTCATTCAATCCCAACAGGGAAAAGTACACCCTAGTTAGTATTTTCTTGTTAAACAACTTTTATTTAGAGTGGTGAATGAATAAGTGGGTAGAACAAGGTAATACATATTTTTCCTGCCTATGGTATATGTGTTTTGGGATAGCAAATTTAGACCTTTCAGTGTTGCAATTTCTGTTGACAAGAAATTTAATTAAGTTGCAATGGGGGTGGTTTTGCTGATAAAATTCCTGATTCTAGTAGTCCATGCCAATGTTTTCTCAGTTTATGAATTGTTTATCACCTTTCCTGCACTCACCAGTAGGGAAAGTAAAAAACAAAAAACCAAAAACCCCAAAACAAAGCACTGTCTCTGATGGCAGCAACATCGGTAACTTTAAGAATACTATTTGTGTGCGTTGCATTTTCAGTCTTTATTATAAAAATTCTCCCTTGCCTACAATCCAATTTCTTTTAGACCCATATGATGCCAATTTCTTGAAAGCTTATTGTAGTAATATTAAAAATCTCAATCTAAATATTAAATTAGCCCTCAAATCATATAAAATATAAATCCATGTGGGCTCACAAAATTTCCCCTTCAGGCCTTGAGGTTTAAGTTGTTTGTTTTTCTGTTTCTTATAAAGAACAAATTGTTTTTAATGTTGCATTTTATAAAGGATTTAAAATGTGTGGGTGTTCCCCCAAAGTACTTGACATTTGTGGCATTTTTCAAAACAATCATAACTTAGAAAATCTCAATATTTGAGTGATGATAATAAAAAATTGCTTTGGGCTGAAATTCTGTATTCTGTATCACAGTCCACAGGAAAATTTCACAGCCGAGTAATAAACCTGGAAAATATGGGTTTATGATGGAAATGTTGACAGACTCTAGCAGGCACTGCCGTAATATCTTGAATCTGATTTAAAAGAAGTTTTCAATAATGTTTTTCCAAGCCAGCCTTTTGGGGAATGCAAGTGGGGGGAAAAAAAAAGGTTTTCCACTACCTGTGCCTCAATGATTGATGAAAATAGGTGGATTTTGTGGCCAGAAACCCCAGGGCACTTGTGAATAAGATCATGGGCACTGGTAACAGGAGGCTGAGCATGAAGAGACTGCTGTCCTGTAAAAAGCCACGCACTGAAAGTCCCACTGCACAGACACGCTTTGATGTAATGATAGTCCAGAGGCGTCACATAGATTATACTGGTACGTTCTCAGATGAGGCCGGTAATGGAGTAAACTATCACCGTACTTAGTTATGTTTTATTAGAAAATGTTCATGGGAGAACAATAATCAAAGTGACTGAGATAACGAGATAATGATAAGTACTCTACGTCATTATATCGCTACATAATCTATGCTATCCCACATTTTTCACAAAATTATGGTACCAGATACCTGCCATTGGTAAATTTTTACATATCAAATTTTACTGATTATGATAGGAAATACAAAATACTTCCTTCAATTATCTAATTAAGGTGAAAAACCAGTTAGGCAAGGGTACCTTCAATCTGAAGTTGCTGCCGGTCTCTGTCCCTCGCGTTATGCAATGTGGTGGTCCAAGAAAGGCAGCGTGAGGCAATGTTTATGGCAAGCAGAGGAGACTACCTGTGGCAGAATCATAGCTCTATGCTTATTAGCTATGCAACCTTGGAGACGTTATAAGACCTCTTTATGTTTCAGTTTTTTCATGTAAAATAAGAAGGACGTGAACAATAATAGCAAGAGTGATAATAATAATAATAATAGCTAAGTATAAACTTAGCGCTAGTATAAACCAGACACTGAGTTAGGTTCTTTACATATATTAACTCATTTAACACATTGACTGACACACTAGGAAAAAAACAATTTCCCTGGAGCCTCAGTGTTTTATTAAAACAGAACGATCCTTCTAATTTTTTATTTTTTATTGTTTTCTGTGTGTGAGTTCTACGCAACACAACCCACGTTTGTAGAATTAAATTGTCAATATTAATTGTAACAATAAGAACATTGACAAGTAAGATTTTCACAAGCCAACTGCAGGGTTTTGCTTCAGGAGGCCCAGGGCTCAAAACTACCCAGAATTAAATACAGCTCACATGGCAGTTAATGTGTTAAACATGTAATAGTATCAATCTCACCACTTTGTTTTAAGAATTAAAAGAGGTATATTGTGTACCTCATTTTCATAATTTCAATGCAAATGTTAGATAACCTTATTACTACAAGATTGATCTTTTTTCATGAACAACACTGAGGTTAAAGAGACATAAGGGTCCCTACTTTCTATTATTATTGCTGTCATGCACTGTCATTGTAGATCTATATGAAACCGAACTATGACAAGATGACCTGTTCCACAAAAGCCCTGATCACAATCATGTAAGGTTGGTTGTGTTTCTACGCCTGGGAGGAAGTCATAAAATTTTCTTAGCTCTACCACAAAGGACCCTTGTCTATATACTCTTAATTTAGGGATTTCTCATATTCTATATTGACCCTACATTTTTCCAACCTATAGTAGAAACTGAGTCATTTCAGGCTGATGTTCTAACTCAATACATCAAAGCTTTAAAGACATAGCCATCTAAAATCTTTAAAGCAAAATACAAACAGCCAGAATTGTAATTTTTTTTTTAAGTATAGAAAGGTAGGGGCTGGCATGGTGGCTCATGCCTATAATCCCAGTTCTTTGGGAGGCCAAGGTGGGAGGATTGCTTGGGGCCACGAGTTGGAGATCAGCCTGGGCAACATAGCAAGACCCCATCTCTACAAAAAATAATTTTTTAAAAATTAGCCAGGCACGGTGCCATGCACTTATAGTTCTAGCCACTTAGGAGGTTGATGCAGGAGGTTCACTTGAGCCCAGGGGTTTGAGGTTACAGTGAGGTATGATTGCACCACTGCACTCCAGCCTGCATAACAGAATAAGACCCTGTCTCTGAAAACCAAACAAATAAACAAAAAAGTAAAGTAGAAAAGTATACATCATAAGTATACAGCTCAATTAAACTTCATCAACTGAGTACACTCATGTAACCAGCATCTGGATTAAGACAGCACTAATGTCGCAGAAGCCATCCCACCCATATTCGCTAGATTTTTATGGAAATCTTTAACCTTGTATAAAAATTAGCTTAAGGATATTCTTTTAGTTAACACTTAATGCATTCCTTGTGAAGGCTGTATAAATTCTATTTTATTTTACTAGAGTAACCTTGATATTAATAAATCTTCATACATATCAGAAAGGATATAAAATATATACGAGAGAAATTATTCATTTTATTTTAAAAAATAAAAATATCTAATTTTACAGCTCAACTCAATCTGGCATTTAATCTACAAGGGACTTCATAACAAAATCTTTGGCTTAAACCTTATGTACTACAATTTCTAATAGAGCAGCGCCATTAGCAAACTGTACTCATGCTAATGTACTTGCTTGGGGCGATAATCGGGGTCCCCAGTTCTGGTCCTTGCCAGTGAAAGTGTACCAGGAGTGGTTGATATAGTATTGTAATTATACAATTAGCCTTGTCAAGGCATGAAGCATTGGGAATAGCAGGATCTTGAAACTTAAAATGTGGCGAGCTGATAGATGACTGTCATTAAGCTCATCCTTTGTTCACTTCGTGATGGGGTAGATACTGAGCTTAGGAAAAAATTCCTTAATGAAGGATAAAATCTTTGACCCAGAGCCGCTTTTCTTGGTGCACTAATAACTGCTTAGCTCACCCTTCCTTTCCACAACTACACATATATTCTGTTCGTATTTCACCTTAGTCTAATGAAAACTAACGAATAGCTGCCACCAAGCTCTTTATAATCAATCAGATTTAGACAATGGAAAGCGAAATTTTGTACAAATACTGCTCAGCCTAATATTTCTAATCATCACAATGATGGCTCTCAACGTCTTTGGCCACAAAGAGCTATTCTATATTCTAAATATAAATTTCTCTTACTAATATGCTGATATTGAAGATACAGAAAAATACTACATACGTCTACATTTATGTATACACACATACACATAAATAGTATACAAGCTGTGTATATTTTGTTTTATCATGTTTGATACAAAGTAGAATTATTCTAAATTTTTGAACTTTCTCAAAAGGGAGAAGATTGCCATAAAGCCTTGACTGCTTGGTCTCATTCGCTTTCAGCCTGTCTTCATTATTAACCTCATTTTCCTCCTCCTGGCTCCATGCCCTCTGGGTTTGATTGGGCTATCTGTCTTCTGCAGCCAGTGACCTGCTAAACTACTTTCCTATGGTAAATAGAGGGTGCAGAATATGAGTGTAGATGTTTCCAGGAAGTAATTGTAAGAAGATCTAGTATAACCTGGTTGTTGTGTCCCTTGTAGGTTACATAACACAGATCCAAGTTCCTCTGCTTCATAGCCACTGTTATGGAGTATTTCTATACAAATCTATAGAGGATACTTTTTGAAATAAGACTGCCAAAATACTAATGCTATATTCAAACTTGGTGTCCAGAGTATTATAAGTCCATTTTAACGTACAAAGCACAAAACACAAAGTTCAGAAAAATGTTTTAAAAAGTCATTATTACAAATATAGATGATGGCAAAACTTGAGTGTAATTAAAAACAAAGAAGGAAGAGGCATGTATTGTTCAAAGTGATGGCATGAGGTCATAAAACAGCTCTGTATCTTGATGGTGGTAGTGGTTATGTGAATCTACGCATGTGATAAAGTTTTATAAAACTGCACATACACACACACAGATTCACGTAAAACTGATGAAATCTGAAAAAGTTCTGTGGATTGTGTCAATGTCCATTTCCTGGTTGTAATATTATACTATAGTTATGCAAGATATTATCATTGGGGAAACTGGGTAAAGGAGAAATTGAACCTCTCTTTACATTTTTTATAATTTCCTGTGAATCTACAATTATTTCAAAATAAAATGGTTTTTTTTTTTTTAAGAAAAGCTTTTGGGAGAAAAAAATTGATCATAGTCAAGGATAGTTGGAAGAAAGTCTGTGTTTTGTCGTTAGTCCCACTGTAGTTTTTCTGTTTCCAAGCAAATCACTTGACCTCCTCATCCTCTGTTTATCCTATCTTCAACAAAATGCAAGCACTAACTCTCCGAATTACTGTAAACATCTTGAAAACTGTTCGGAAAATAGCATCGTATGCGTACATCTGAAAGATCATGAATATATATCACAACTTCCTGAAAGAAATATCGTAACACCCATCTACCCCTACAGTTTTAGAAACAAAAGCCATAGGGGAGCAATAAACTAGATATGCCAGTCCTCTTACTTTGAATCTGCATTTAAGAAAATCACTGTGCTCCGCAAATTTGCTACAATACCAAGCTCACAACGTCATGGCTAATAGATGTAATTGTGAATACTTTACACACATAAAATACAATTTAATCCATTTAGATTAGGTAGCTTTCACTTTTCTGTCAAAAAAAAAAAAGTCCATTGAAAGTACTAGCTAAAGCATAAATTCACAGTACAGAAATGAAGTTCTTTATTTTCTGGATGTGTATGGTAGCTGAATTAAAACCTTTGCCATTTACAGAAAGGAGTAACTTACAAGCTGAATTAGAGTTGCTCAGCATGCCAAACAAAGCCACAGGCAAAGCAAAGCAAAGGGAAGCTTGCTATTTTATAGGTTAAAATAGAGAAACAAGGAAAAAAAAAAAAACTTAAATGACTTCTCTAAGTGAGAGGCCTTCATATTTCATGCAAACCCCAGGAAATAATTAAGGCTTCAGTGCAATTCTGGGACCTGTGCTCTAGAAACTGCCTCGATAAACTTCATTTTCATCTGGTAGTATTGAGATTCTCTCTTATTTCTTACTACCCTTTACATATTGTCCTCCTTTAAGGCAATGGGAATTTGGCACCTAAATAAAAAGCATGTGATTGTTTCAGGGAGGGAATGAACACGATTCAAATTCAGCCAGGTGCTTTATCACCAACTTGGGAGGTTGCAGTTATTAGACATTCTGATATACAGATCAAAAGGGAAAACTATTGGTGGAAAGGGAATGTTAAAAAAACAAAACAACAACATCAACAACAAAAAAAACCCCTTGGAAGGTAAACTAAAATCACAAAAAGTGTTTGGAGGCCAAATAAGCTAGCTGCCTCACTTAAAATTCTATAGGGGAACAAATTTCGTCAGATCACTTAAGAAGTTATCGCAAGAGATGGATGACTTCATATTTTAGATAATTTTTTCTCTAATACCATAGTAGTTATATTCCCTAAAATTATAAATGAGAGGTCCACCAGTGTTGCAAAGTAGGGGATTGGGGGCGGTCTGGCTGTTAGTTAATCTGAACCGGGATGTTTCCGGTGGCAGGGCAGTGTAAGGATTCAGGTCCTGGCTTTGTCGGTAATGAGAACTGTGGCCTTAAATGGACTCTGTCACCTGTTTAGGCTTCAGTTTCCCGTCTCCCACACAGGCACATCAGACCATCTTAAAGCTGGTATCTGTAAGGACCTACCAAACCCTCAGGGTTCTGCGAAGCCCTCTCAACACCCTTCTGCTGCTGCAGTTACAGCTCAATTTTATTTGTTTTGATTTTAAAGTAAGATTTCACATGAAGAAACAAATTTATGCCTTAAGAAAATTTAAAATCACTGAACTAGATGATCTTCTGGGGCTCCTTCCCGCACTAAAATTTCAACAACCTCTGATACTCATTTTTAAAGACTCACCAGTTCCACAAAGGAACTTTTCTGGGCTGGGTTCTTTCTGTGTCACTTTTCTATTGCTTTCCTTTTCTTTGTATACACAGCAGCAAAATACTTTACTAAAATATCAATTGGTGTTTTGTGCTTGCTGCTTTGGAAGAAATATGAAAGTCTGTGTGTTTCTAGTCTGGGCTCCCTATCTGGAAATGGTTTTTCAGGGTTTCTGTACTGCAAGACTGTATTGCAATTCTGAGGCACCAGCACCCAGGAGATAAGCTTCACTTAGGTTCTGTTATTTGAGAAATTGACTTATTTCTATCCAGCCATGAAAGTGGAATGTAGGAGAGGCGGCACTCAACTACCTGGAGGAAAAAAGGTTATGTTCTTCAAGACTGAAGAGGGAAGTGGGAATCACTGGCACAATTCCAGAAGGGAGCTGGGACTAGGGTGGGGTAGGAAGGGCCTGTGCTCTTATTCTCACTCTGCATTCACAGAGGCGACAGGTCTCTCGTGGGATGGTATGCGGATGGACACCCAGGTAATGACCAGCAAGGGACAAGGGTTTGTAGGAACATGCTCTGGCCAGGTTGACTGGGGAGGGGAGTGATGTGAAGCAGAGCCTTATCACCCCAGCCAGCCCAGTCTATTTCAGCCCACAGAAAGCCAACAGCTCCAGCATGTGAGTGAGCTCAGTCCAGATCCCAGAGCCGCCCAGCAAGCTGACCTCACACTCATGAGCAACAAACACTTACGTTACATGCCAAATAAAAAAGAGAAGAATGCAGTGATTTGGAAGCTATGTAATTGTGCATTCCTGACAGAGAGACTGGAGAGCTCTTCTGCAATTGGGCTGAACAAGCTGCATCTTTATGTGCCAATGACAAAATTCAGAAAAATGAAGCCCCTGTTCCTGCTTGCTAAGCACCTTGTATACCTCTTCAGATTCTTCAACATCTCTAAAAGAAACCTTTTGCAGACTTCCTAATGCATGATTAAAATGGGATTTCTGGTCAACTCCGATAGGTGTGTAACAAGCTAGAATAATTTTCCCTAGTTTTATTGAGGTATGATGGACAAATTAAAATTGTATGTATTTAAGATGTACAACATGATGTTTTGATACACACATAAATTGTAAAATGATTACCACCATTAAGCCAACACGTCCGTTACTTCACTTGGTTATCATTTGTGTGTGTATGTTTTTTGTGGTGAAAACACTTGAGATTTATTCTTTTAACAAATTTCAAATATATTATATAGCATTGTTAGCTATAATCGCCATTCTGTACACTGATTTTTCAGAATTTAGTCGTTGTATAACTGGTCAACATCTCCTCTTTTCCCCTACCCCACACACCCTGGTAACCACCATTCTACTCTCTGATACTATGGAAAATTATAATTTAGAAAAAAAAATACTGTAATATTCCTTGAATCTGGTATCTCAGACCACATTTATCTCTAATATGAGGAAATGATGAAAACAAACTTATCTGGAACAGACTCATAATTTGTCTTGGAATAAACCTCGAATGAACCGTTCATTCGTGGAAAGGTAAAATAATCCTCTTCTGAAATGAATGGCTTTCAAAGTATTGCTCAGTGTAATTTTTTAAAAAATGTCATTAATTACCAAGCAATACTGTATTAGGCAACATGTAAAGATATTGACATATTTTATCATTTTATTTAAAAGTTACAACAACCTTAGATATTATTCCTCTAGTACAGAGGAATATTATTCCTCTAGTAGATATTATTCCTCTAGTTTTCAGATAAGGAGGCTCAGAGAGTTTAAGAAACTTGCCCTAAATTTTACAGCTAATGACTGGTAGTGTTGGGATTCAAAGCCAGATCTTTCTAATTCTGAAATTCATTTCTTTTCACTTTTATAATAGTAGGTTTTAATAAATGTTTACTATATTCATGAATACCATTATTAATGAGTACTAGTAAATAAAGGAATATATATATTGTATTCTTGTTCTGTGGAAACTTTTGTCTAATTTTTTGGATTAATATAAATTGCTCCTATTTGTTTACTAATTCAAACTGGGTAAAAATAGGCTTGATACATTTTATGCAGGGCAAGCATTTTTATTTGACAAAAGAAGAAATGACTCTTGAAGGTCTTATAACTATGATCCAGGATCCAAATCCAGATTTATATTTCTCTATGGTTCGTGTTCTTTATGCTATTATGCTATCTTTACATTAAAGCCATATCTAATTCTGATAATAATATTAAATAATATATTTAAATAAATACATATTGCTATTTTGCTTAACAATATAATAACATCTATTAAGCATTGAAGCTCCGGCAGCAATTGAGCAAAGCTGATGCATGATCACATTTAACCATCACAACAGCATTAAGCGTATATTCATTTTATAGCTGAGGAAACAGATTTAGAGACATTAAGGAATTTGTCTAAGTCATTATAGATGATAATTGGTAGAGCTAAAACTGGAACCCAGTACTGCTACCTTCTAAATCCAACCCTAAAAACTGCTAGGTGGTGCCATCTCTCATCTTTTACTACCTGAAGCAATACCCTTTGTTTACTTGGTTACTTGTTTTACTTGCTTCATCTTTCCAAGTGTCATATAAGAATTGTGATAGGGGGATTCTAGAATTTTGTTTTTTCTCGAATTCCCAAAGTTTGAGATAGTACCTGTCACATTGTAACTCAATGTGATGGTTAATTTTATAGTCAACTTGATGGGTCACAGGGTGTGCAGACATTGGGTCTGACACTATTCTGGGTGGTCTGTGAGGATGTTTCTGGATAGAATGAGTAAAGCAGATTGCCTCCCTGACGTAGGTAGCCCTTATTCAATCAGTTGAAGGCCAAAAAGTTGAAGAACATAAAAGCTGATCCGTAAGTAACAGAAAAATTTCCTGCCTGACTGCCTTTGAACTAGGACATCAATTTTCTCCTGTATTTGGACTCAAGTTGAAACATTGGCTCTTTCTGGGTCTGGAGTCCACTGGCTTGCAGACTGGAATTATACCATCAGCTCATCTGGTTCTCGGGCCTTCAGACTGGGACTAGAACTACAGAATGGGCTCTCCTGAATCTCTAGCTTGTTGACTGCAAATTTTGAGATTCATCAGCTTCTATAATCTTATGATCTAGTTCTTTATAATAAATCCCTTTATATAATTTATATATTATATCTATATATATCATATTGGTTCTATTTCTCTTGAAAAACCTAACACACTTAATATGATTTTTAAATTAATAAATAAATCCCTCTTAATTTAACGAAGACTGTAGATAATTCCCCTTGGGGATTCAATTCTCAAATCTCTAGTTAAGACATGGTTCTAAAAAATACACTGAGACCTTTCAAAAATTCACTGATTAGGCTGCATTTTTTATGAAAAAAATTACTAAACACCATCTGTCTACAAAACAATCAATGACTTATCCATGTTTCTGAGTTTAGTTCTTCATCCTTAGACTAGTTTGCAGTGTGACCCTGGGAGAGTAAATGAAGGTGTTTACGCTGAACAAAATCTCAACACTGAGACAGATTTATGTCATTGACTTTCAGAAAAGATCTTATGACAATTCATCATACTATATAGTGCATTTGAATTTAAATAATAGGAGTAAAAATAATACCTAATAAGCTATCATCCTTTTTCTCCCAAAGGAGTTATATAATTACAAAAAATACTCTATTTTGACTTTAATTGTGGATTGTCATTAAATGGAGTTTAGCTCTGCCAATAATACTATGACTTTTAATTTAAATACTTATCTTCTATTCGCTTTATAAAATATAAAAAATTTTCTGTGTCAAAATATGCCCAAAAAACCCATTTAATCAATTGGTATTCACAAACTTCTAAATGGTATTAAATGCCATTATTATACTATTAAATGTAAGAATAAGTGCCAATTTCATCTTTTGTATAATGTTAGTAGTGTTCTGTCTCTTCTCTAATCTATTTTTAATTTTACAATTAGTATATATGGGCATATGACTGAGATCATATCGACACAGTGTCTCCTCTTGACCAGAAATAAATCAGAAATGTCAGCACCTCGTTCATGCATTTAAATGACATCAGATATTCAGGTTTGTGTCTTATTTTAACTTATGCAGAAGGAAATGACTGGATCAAATGAGAAATTAATGTTTCTTATCATTCAGTATAGTTACTGCTTGAGAAAAACGGCAAAGAGGAAAAAAAGAAGGTAAGTGAAGGCTCTGCTCATATAACACATCCAAGCCTTAAGAAAAACATTACATCTGTGTACAGAAGAGGAATTCATTTCTTAACATAGGAATCTGCTCTCTTTCCAATCATTGTAAACTATGTTTTTAAAATGAGGGAGATTCTTCTCTCCTCTTTGCCCTTCCCACTAATACCCACTCTTCCACCAAAAGTAAAAAATAAATAAATAAATAAGATCCACAGATACCTGTCCATGGGCCACAAAAAAACCCATATTTCATTAGCTCCAATTAGGGATATGATATGGACAAGAAATGTAATTTGTTCATAAACAAAATAGAGTGAGAAATGAAAAAAAAAGTAATTGAGGTAAATCTATTAAACTGGCCCCAAATCATGCTAACCTTCGAGACAATCAAATTTTTTCAGAAAACATAAATGCTATAATCAATCTATTTGAAAAAATATTAGTGAAAGAGTCTTTACGTATAGCTAGAACCTAAATTATCTGATTAAACATGCCAGATTAATTTTAATTATTAAAAATATTGAATGAATTTTATTTTATTTCTGGGTGAATTTGCAACTTAATCAGGTGATGATCTATGAATCATCTTGAAAGGTATAACAAAACACTAACATATCTTTAGAATCATCCCTTCAAATAGTTTCAAAGGTAAACCATGAAAACAAAAAAGCTCTTGGGACACTACATTTGAATAAAGCTGCAAATCAATTAGAGCACCTGAAGAAAATCTGACAAAGTAAAATAAGACATGTAAAGCTCTGAGGAAGATTTCAGGATTTTTAAAAATAATAGCAGCCTACACTCAGTATTCAGGTTTTACAATACGGCAGCAGCAACAACAAAAAAAAAAAACTACAGATAACATTTTCCTTAAAAAGGAGTCAGGAACTAAAATTCTTGCAATACTAGAAAGTCAAACCAATATTAACCTTTTCTAGCTTAAGACTGAAATGTTAGAATTTTGTCTTTGTTCTACTTCAGTAATAGACTGTCTTATTCTAAGAATTACCCCTGACCTCAGCTCTTTGCCAGATCACTGGTGGTTTCACATGTTTTCAATATTATAAGCAATTCAATTCTTCTGACATGAACATTAGAGGCCATGATAAGAGCACAAACATTTTAGGAACCAGCATAGGAAAGCACATGAGGATGGGAGACCCAGGTTCTTTCTTCCAACAGTCAGAAATATTGAATTTTAAAGATGAGATTCCCTCCTCCCCAAGCCCAGCATGGTCTAAGAACAAATGCCAAATTTTTATTAATACAAATGCTAAATTTTTATTAACACATAAATGCTTCAACAGTTTGAGATAGGATTTAAATTTGGAGAATTCACATAAAAATCTAGAATTCTGAGTACTCTTGAAAAAATTGAAAGACCGGATAACTCTGGTAATAGTCCCCAAACCACAGTCCCCTAGAGGGTAACAGATGGCAGATGTTCTCTGGTTTGCCACAGAGCCACCGTCCCTATGACCCCAGACTACATCCCTTCTGTGTGTTACATGCCTGAGCCTCTGTGTCAGACCAAAAGCCCAACAACCATTGAAGACCAATTGAAAATTATCAAAAAGACTAGCAAAATATTTAGAATTTCATCATTTGTAATATTGAGAATTGAACATACAGGCTATTTCTCAAAATCATCTAAACATGGAACAATTCAGACATTCAATCTTTTCTTTCTTGGATTTTGTTTGTTAATTAGACTCTGCCAAAACAAAAAGCCAAACAAGTCCAGGATAACAATATTTCCTTGACTAGTAAGCTATTTGTGTTGGCATCTAGTCAATACAATGGCACAGTATAATAATCCAAAAATATATATCACATGTTTAATCTGTGGTTTGCATGAAGGTACCTCCCTGTCATGTATCTTTCAATGTAACAAATATAATTTGTTTTATTTAAATAGGTCGAAAGTTTTGGAATGTTTTCCATATCCAAACTATTCCAGACTAGGAGCTATTAACCCAGAAATGTCATTTCCATAGGAAGTGATGGGCACTTACCTTAGCTATCTGGACACACCAGTTAAGCAGCAGCTGTGATCCGATGTTATCCTTGTGTTCATGAACGTAATCCAGTAGGCAGCCATGGGGCATAAGCTGAGTAACCAGCTGGATGGTTGGGCTCAGACACACACCTAATAACCGAACTAAATGTGGATGGTCCATACTTGCCATGATCAGAGCTTCCTGAAAGAGAAAGATATAATACCATCAACTCAACTTAAAAGTTCCTTACAATTATACTTACTTGCATTGTACTAATTGTGCTGATAATGATTTTGAAAATGTACTATCACTCAATAGAATCAATTAAAAATGAAAAGACATATTGTAACTATTTTGTCTTTAAAGCAATTTAATTCAACAAAATTAAATGAAAAACAAAGACTATACATTTATTAAAATGGAAGCTGCTATAGAATAACTGCCTATATAATTAGTAGCAGTATTTTCTTCTTTATAATATGGAAAATATTAGCTTTTATTTGCTGCCAGGTAAGTTGAAATAAGTCCCAACTAATATTGTTGATTTTTAACATTTAACCTTAGCTCTATAGTAATCTATACAAATTTAGTTTTTGCAAGTAGAGTAAGGTGACCCAAACTTAAGTAATCCCTTACTGGTATAGATTTGGACATCATACAATGGTGTAACGTATAAACTGTAAATAGGAAAACATAAATAATTATAAGTAATATGCCTATTGTCAATTTATATAAAATAAACATTTTAATAAGATATTTTGTTCTATAACTTTATCTCTCCTCAAATTTATTTTATTTTCAAAATTGCATGTGATGGTTTATTCATAGATCCATAAAATTTGAGAGATGGTAAGACTATAAAAATTAGTCTACTCCAATTTCTTCATTTCATGAGAAAATTGGATTTTAATTTTATCCTTTGCTTAATGGAGATAAAAATGGACACATGATCGCTATTTAGTGCATCCTAAAATTAGCTTCCAATCAAAAGTTATAGTTTTTATTATAATTTGAAACAGATATAACCATAGAATATATGTTACGTACTTTGTTATGGTTTAATATGTGCTTTTAGATTATAAAAGACTATAAAATAAAATAAAATAATGTTCATCTCCTATGAAAACAAAGTAAAATTTTGTTTTTAAAAGCTACATAATATCACCTACATACTACTTTTATCAATAATATTTAACTTGAATCTGATCACAGGACAATAATCGGACAAATCTATACTGCAGGACATTTTACAAAGAAACTGGCCTGAGCTCATTAAAAAATGTTAATATTGGGAGAGACATAAAAGAAAGGTGTTATTCAAGTTAAAATTCATCATGGAGATAGGGCAATGTTGAGTCTTTGACTCCTGGATTAGGAAAAAAAATACATGAATTTATAGGGACAATTGAGAAAATCTAAATAGAGTCTATATGTTATATAGTATCGCATCAATGTTAAATATCTAACAGTGATAATAGTATTATAGATATGCAAAAGAAGGTTCTTTGATCTTAGGAGATCTTGGAATATTTATGGATGAAGTATCCTGTATCTACAACTTATTTCCAAATGGTTTACTTAGAGAAAGAGGGAGAGAGAAAGAAAAAGAGAGATGATAAATGTATATGTATCTATCTTTGTGTGTGTGTACATGTATACACATATACACACACAAATACACAGAGGGGGGGTGATACCAATATATTGCAATTTGTTATCAACTGGTTTATCTATATGAAGGTATAGAGCGTTCATTGTATTATTCTTAAACATTTTCTGTAGCTTTGAAAAATTTCAAAACAACAATTAAGGACAGAAAGCTCTATTGAGTTTCTATTTAAGATAGCACAGCAGATTGAATACATAAATTGCTTTCCTTTCCTCTCAATTCCACTATGCTGACAATAAATAAACTAATAAAAATGCAGACACCAACAATCACAGAAAGGAGGCAACAGGATAGAAGAATAAAAGTAGAAAGTGGTTTATTTGTTAGTATTAGCTGACTTACCAAACATGAAATTTGAAGCCTAACTTAACAGGAGGAGAAACTGAGAAGCAACCCAGTGAGGTACACCACCAAAGGCTCAGTGGGGCTTTCACCACAAAGCTCTCTAAATGTAGTGTGAGGGATTGATTTCAGCAGGATTGTGTCAAAGCACATTTAGGAAGCACTTGGATTACAGATCTTCTCCCCTTCACCTTTAGGAGAAGGTGACATAAATAAACCAATGGATTATGGACTGTGGATGTCAGGTACTACGGAAAGAGAAGCACTCTGGGAAAAAAAGAAGGATTAGGTAAATTTATGTATGATGAAAATATTGACCACCCTCAAGTTCCTTCTCCCAAGTGAAGCTATGACTTCAAAATTCTGGAAGTTCTGTTTAATCCTAGAATTTTGTACTCAACGACATTTTAACCAAATGAAGGCATGTAATAGACATGCTGAGACATGACAGATCTTAAAAAAAAATTTACTTCTACGCTTCCTTTCTTTGTTAAATGTGCTCATAAAAGGGAGAGTATTTAAAAGAGTGCATTGAATTGAGAAAACAAGGAATCAACATGAGATATAGAAACCCAAAAATTATAGTGAAGGATATTCCAGAATAAAAGCTGTAGAACAGACTGAGATAGCAGCCAGCCTAGACTGGAACGGGACATACCGTTCTGGGCACAGTGACTCAAGAGGATGGAACTGATAGAATACCCAATGAGTTTAAAATACATTAAGGGGATATTTAATTTTCTAGTAAGAGTTGAAGGTCAAATTACTGACAGATACACAGAAAACTAAGCTAGAGTAAAAAAAAGATGAAATTAATTTGAGGTAAAATATAAGGAGATGCATAAGAAGAGAAAATCCTCATGTTCAATACATACACAGCTGGGAATAGTTACATAATCATAATAGTGTAAATACAAAATGCTGATATAAATGGAAATCATATAACTACAAGGTGTCCCCAAACTCTCCATAAAAAGGAAAAATTTTGTAATGAATAGTTTGTAAATAAAGCTACAATTTCCCACTTTCCTCATGTATAGCAACTTTTGGGACACCCTGTATATCGGAAGATAGAGGGCAGGGAGGTGTACACTTCTAAAAGGTGATGACAGGAAGGGACTGAAAGGTACATTACCATTGCTGATAGCAAGAAATTTGCTTATAATACATAAAACTGAAAAATTAAGAGTTGATAGTATAAGCCTATTATTTCTATATATGGAGTTAAGTAACAGAAGAAATTTCCAAAAATTTGAAAATGATTGCTTTGGGCAGTGGAAAATGGGGCCAGAGAAGGGGGAGCAGGCCGGCTAGAGGGCTGTCTTTCATCCTTAGCCTTGTCAGAGTATTTGACTTTTGTTATTATTACCTTAAAGTTATTTGGGAGGACGTAATCCACTTTTAACCTCCACCACTATTTTATGGCTGTTGAGTTCAGCTAAACCTAAACGTTATTGAAAATGATGAGATGTGTCTGATGGAGTATATGAACTTCCCAAACCCAGCAAAAAGTTTACTGTGAAGTCTAATATTTTACTTTTTGAGTAAGGAAAAGTGGCACAGTGTGGGGTTATGCCTGGAGAAAAGAGGGATCAAGGCCAAACAGAGGGAGTAAGCTGGTAAAATGGTGCTCCCCTCCCTCAAAGGACTTTTTATGTTTGAGCCCTTATGGCAAAAGCTGAAATCACTGTTTTCCAGATGGCTTCCAAGGAGAAAAGATACTCTGAGTCCCCCTTCCCTCGTTGCCCCAGTGGACCAGATGAATCACAGAACAGAGAAGAGAACCAGTTTCTACACTCCCTTGCTGAGCCCACCACTATGTGACACTGTGAGGACTGGCAGCCCTCACAGGGAGCAGTGAGAAGCATCACCCCGAGCAAGGACTTGGGGCACCTCACGTGGTGCCAGTCACAGAGGCAGGGGTGGGACCTCTCCGGTGGCTCTGAGAGAATGAAAGCTCAAGATGGCACCGGAACTGGTAAGGAAGAACACTGTAGATACCACACGGGGGCTACAACTGGAAGGATGGTTTCTGGGTACATAGGAGACACCCAGTAATTTCCCAAGGTATTTGTGGAGACTTCTTTGGGAGGTGGGAGTTCTGTATAATTAGCAAAGCCAGAAATTTGAGTTATTACTATATTCATGTGGCCTCACATGGATCCACAGGGTGAAAACGTTTTTGTTTCACTGTGTTTTTCAGCAGACATTTGAAATAAAGCAAAGCAATTAAGTCATAAGGACAAAACAGATAATAAAGTGAGCCAACTTAAATGATCTATTATTTAATCTAGTATTAACTGCTTATATTCACAGTGTAAACCCGAGGGATCCTTCATTGAATATTTATATATTGAATATGCAATATATAAATATACACATAGACTCCAACAAATGAGCAAAACATCTAATCAGATTAAATATCTAATTTAGCTATGTATGTATTGGATAGTTAAATATTAAACATCAGATATCTAATTAAATTAAATTAATACTGACCATATTCTGTCTATTTCTGTTTTGGTGGCTGTTTTTCATGTATATAAAAGTCACCTAGGTTTATCATTGTGAATGTGGCTTTCCCAGCCCCACTCCCAGATAATCAGGTCTAAAAGTGGATCTTAGGAATCTGCATTTGTAGCAAGCTTTCTAAGTGAAGGTGCTGTAGGAAACATGAAATTTTAAGAGCCTCTGGCACATCTTGATATCTCCGTAAAACTTGTGTTTCCATAATCCATTGCAAAAGCAATAACACGAATCAGTTGTTTCATCCTCATTACCATCCTATGGAGCAGTGGAAAGAGGTAGTAATTCTCAGCTGTAAAATGAGGAAACCAAGGATCAATGGGATTACTAGCCCAGGTCATGTGACTAGTCAGTAGCAGGATTAGTTTTAAGACTAAGGATTTCTGATTCTTCGTGTAATGTCATTTCTTATGATAGTAAAAATATCGTCATTTTTACCTCGGTTCTATCAGCATTTCACACTGTAGATGTTTATCTTGTTAACGAGAAGCCTTAAACACCTCACGTTAGCCATACCTGAATGAATTGGGTCAAATTATACTTTAGTTCCTGAGGAGCAACTAAAATCAAACAATAAATTTGTGCTTACAGGTAAACTGCTATCACTTTCAATGTGTTTTCAGAAAAAGCCAAAGAAAACATTTTTCCCTAATTTACTGAGAGTAATATTTGATATAGGCCAATTCTTAAGGTAAAGAGAATGATGAAATTTAAGGTAGAAGAAAGGTTTTGAGGTTATTTCAGCTCTCTTTTTTCAGATGAAATATATAAAAAAATTGCGTTTTTTCCTTCTATAACTCAATGATAATTCCATTCTAAATGTGCATTTGAAAAATTTACATTAGAGGAGTGTAACAAAGTCACATGAATTTTCTCTTTTAAAAAATCTATTAGTAAGTCCTGGCAAAAAAGCTGGGTTTGTATTAAGAAAAATTGCTCATCACATTACAAAGAGTATTTGAAACCAAATTGCAGAGGATTTGCATAATAGCTCTTTTTTTTTTTTTGAGAAAGAAAAGATGAACAAGACACTAATTGTAGGTTGCATTTTCTCATAAAGAAAATAGCAGATGGCTGTTTGGGAGGAAAGGAGAGTAGATAAAGAAAAGGGAATGTGAATTCATTTAGAGTGATGAGTGGGATGGAAAGGGAAAAAAAATCTCAATATTTTAATCATGGAGGGTTGGGTTTCAATAAATTACTCTGTGTTAAAATTAATAATGCCCTCGGTTATCTATCTTTGTGTGGGGTCTATGGAAGCAATTTTGGAATCTTTGCTGCTGTCACTAGAAAATTTTGCCGAAGGCCATTGGAATAAATATAACTTGACAGGTACATTATCTATTTTTCCAGAAATAAAATTATTCTCTGCCTTTATTTTCCCTTTTGCTTTATAATTTTTTTCTTGTAAGTGAATTAAAGTGTTTTTTTCCATTGGATAGAAGGGAAGAATGTAACAGGTGCTACAGTGAAAATTCTAAAACAAAAACATTTTTCTTTATAATGAGGTCTGGTTTGAATAAGGACTTTCAAACCGCCAAGGGACCACCAGGTACAGACAAAAAAACTCTGAAATATGTGTGTCATTATTCTCTAGTCACATGGCTATTTGTATCTCTATTTTGGTCTGAAGGAAAGACATTTCTGTACAATAATAGAAGTGAGCAATACCATTTTTCACATTAAAGTATCATTTTGCACAGCCACCAGATATTTATACCTTGTCACTTAAACTTGTTTTCTCACTTATGTTTGTTAGTGGTTTCCCAAAAAGAAAAAACAAAACAAAACAAAAAAAAAACATATGGCCAGTGAAAATTTATGGGCTCTTCTGTTTTTAAAAATGTTAACTTCAGCCAAACTTTTACTGTTTCATTATGGCTATGGACCATTAATACCATACCCTCCAGCTTAAAACCAGAGAAATCTCATTGCATCAGAGATAAAGAAGATAAAAAGAGGGGTAGAGGAAAAGAAAGGATGGACAATTAATGCGGGCATATAAAACTGTGCTTAAGGCAACGTCAGCAGATTTGTGAATGCTTGAAGGAAATGCTGCCCCTAAAGATAGCGAGGGTGATGGTGATGAAGGAAAGAAACAAAGAAGATAATGACAAACACAATGAGGAAAAATGAAATAAAATTACTGGTCCATAATAATGTTTTACTAACCTGTTTTGCTACAGATGGTATCAAGATAATAAAATAAATGAAATCTGCATCTGTTCCTTCATGTCTAGAATAAATAATAATTTACTTGTGCAAGTAGGTGAGCGGGAATTAGACAGGCTGAATTAATATGCCATAAGTTTAAGTTTGTCCACATTGCTCAGGAGCCTGACTATTCCTTTCCAATCCCTGGCATCATTTTGGGGGACTTTCACAATCAAGACCAGGACCTTTCTAACCTTTGGGGTCAGCAGTTTTCCATCTTCATTCTACATATTCACCCATTGGGTGGCCGTAGGTTAGATTTAGTCATTATTTAACATTGATTCACAATGAAGACCTTTGTGAAGAATTCTACACAATGTAGAAAGCTATTTTCTGTTTCTCCCTACCCTTTCCCACCTCTGATTACACTGGATTTCCCTCCATTCTTTTTATATTTTCCTGTCTCTTTAGTTATATATTTGTTGACTTAAAACTATTTATTGAGGACCTGCTATGTGCCTGGAACTACGATGGAGGCTGTGTTTACAATACCATCTCTATCCTCATGGAGCTTTTATTCTACTGGGAGAGAATAAACCAATAAACAAGAAAACCAAATAAATATAAAATAAATATATAAATAATTATAAATTTCATTAAGGAATATGGTGAAAATAAACAGGATGTTGTGATAGACAATAAAATGGTGGTTGCAGAGATACTTTAGATAAGGGTGGGCAGGAGGGGTGTCCTGAGACAAGATTTACAAGGAGTCAGATATAGAAATACTTGGAAAAAGCATTCAATGAAAAGCACGACGTCAGAGGTTGGCATGCTTTGGAAGCTCTGAGAAGTCTCATGTGCCTGGGGTTTAGCAAGGGCTCTAATGCCATGAGATGTGCTTGAAAATGTGGGTAGAGGTCAGGTCTTATAGGGCTTTGCAGTTGTGTGAAGAGAACCAGATTCATTCATAATTTTTTTTTTTTTTTGAAACAGGTCTCACTTTGTTGCCCAGGCATGAAGGCAATGGCATGATCATAGGTCACTGCAGCCTCAAACTCCTAGATTTAAGCAATCCTCTTGCCTCAGCCTCTTGAGTAGCTGGGACTAAAAATGCATACCACCATGCCCAGCTAATTTTTCTATTTTTTGTAGCGAGAGGGTCTTGCTATGTTGCTCAGTCTGGTCTTGAATTCCTGACCTTAAGCGATCCGTCTGCCTCAGCCTCCCAAAGTGCTAGGATCATAGGCATGAACCACCGTGTCTAGCCTCATAAATCTTTTAATGCCTGGTTTCTGTTATGCTTCATTTACCACTATCATAGCCTTATCTCCAGTGTTAACTATTACAGTAAAGCATTTGCCATCGTCATATCATCGTCTCGCCTTAATATTCACATTTCATTTTTCTGCTCCTTGGCTGAAGACAGCTTTCACCATCTGCATTCCTAAAATTCCAAATGTTGTTAGACAAAAGCACAGATTCATGGGTATTTGGCCTAAACCTCCTGATTTGATCCTCCAAAAATAGCCCTCTATTTTATTTTTTAATTTCTTATTGACTCTTTATTGCACTATGGCCTATGTCTCTAGGTAGGGAAAAAGAAAACATTCTAACTTTCTCAATATTTACTCTGTGAAATGTTCTTCTGACGACATTCCATTATGTTTCCTTGAATCATTTTACCATTATTTATCGCTAGTACAACTTTAGTTTGACTCCTTATCGGCACCTTCACTGTACCTACAAGTATATTTCTGTGTCCCATATTCTAAAAACACAAGTTCCTTCAATTTGCACTATCTCAATATTAAGAATATCTGCTATTCCCACTTTGGCTATTTCTTCATTTTATACTCCTCTGTCCCTTTGGGATCTGGCTTCTCTGCCACTTTCCTACATTCTTACTTTTTAAATTACTCTTGAAAATATCACCAACTCCCCTCTTTTCACCAAAGTCAAGATATTGGTTCTCTCATTATTAAATTTCCTTGACCTTCTGCGCTGTTTTACCTCACCGACCACCACCTCTGTGGCTGATGTCAGTATTCTATTTTGTCTTGATTTTTCACTCTCTGAGTACTCTTCTTATAATCACTGGCACCTGCTTTTTCCTTTCATTCCTTAAATGTGGAAATACTACCATGGCTTTATCTCTAACATTCTTTGCTTCAGTCTCTAATCTCTTGCATTCATATATATTAATATTTGTTCACCAAACTTCCAGAGATGAAAATATTTTATAACTTTAAGAAATATTACATCGTTGTGAAAACCATATGGAATTAATTGCAAAATTTTTTTGGTTTGCCATGATTTCACTTAGTTTGGAGCAAAGTAAACAGTGTAACATTTTTTTTTTCCCTCTAGATAAAGCAAAATCTATTATCATTATTTCCAAAATGTCTGTGCCCTTCCAAACATGAGAATTATGCTGTGCCCATATTCCAAATCTTTTCCTTCACTCCTATAATCTCAACTGCCATTTCTGAGCATGAACTAATAGACTTTTATATATATGTAAACATATAAAAACCACATTATAACACCTATCCTATTTTATTAGAATTACCTGTTAAATGTCCAGAATCTCTAATGATTTCTCTGAAAGCGTTAATACTACTAGTTAATCATATTAATTGGTTTATCACCATATAGAATATATGGCTCATAAGAAAGATGCAATGTAATTTTATGAATAAATGAACAAAATCTTTGTTATGTTCTTTCTTCTCCACCTACTCCATCCCAGGAATCAACCCATATTTCAAATGCCTTCTGGTCATCTTGACGTAGATACTATGGGATCTCAAATATAAGACACAAAGTAAATAATTTTCCCATATAAGCTCGCCTGTTATACTTTACTAATTTTTTAAATTTCAGAAACATTTGCTAAGTTTTAAAATCTTGAATTCGTATTTGGCATTTGCATTTCTATTTTTTTCCATTCCACTCTATATGTAATAATTTTCCAAGTCCTATTAATTCCTTATCCCATTTCTGTATATTTTCCTTCTGATTCCTATTTCAGTTCAGGCTCACATCACACTTATAGAAAGACTCCTGATTTTTTTTTTTTTTTTACTAACTCTTAATCTGTTTATGCTACAAACATACAAAACATCCTTGGCATTTCTTGAATGGCTACATAGAAAGCCTTAACACTGCATGTACTAAACAAACATTTGTTGAATTAAATTTGATATAATAAAAATTGCAGTAATTTTGGAATAAAGAAGTTTATACTCCCAGCTATGACACTAATTATCTGTGAGATTGGCCTATAAATTTTTCTTTGTCTCTTCAGCTCCATTCTCTACCATTCTCTACCCTGCCATGTGCCCAGTGAGATGGACCCGAATGGATGATGACAATAGGCTATATTTGTCCCCTGGCTTTAATTTGGGTTCAGCCAAAGAAAAGCAACAGCAGAATGGAGGAGAGAATGAGGTTGGTATTTATCTCCCACCCCTTACTTTCCAGCAACCCTTTACCAATGGCCACAGCTGCTATTAGGTCAGGGTAACCTTCCCCTGGCTTCCTGAAGCCTAGCTGTACTGTTATTAATCCCAGGTTATATTCATCCCTGAGGCAAATACTACTTTATTTGGAAAAAAGGTCTGGGCCAAGATAATTAGAGATTTTGAGATTAGGAGATCATCCTTGATTATTCAGGTAGGCCCCGAGTGCCATCGCAAGTATCCTTATAAGAGAGAGGCAGAAGGAGATTAGACACAGACAGAAAAAAGAGAAACTAAAATGTGAAGAGGGAGGTAAAGATTAGAGTGACACACCCACGAGCCATGGGGCATTTGCAGCCACCAGAAGCTGGAGGAGGGAAGGAATGTGTTTTTCCCTAGAGCTTGCAGAGGGAGTGCAGCCCTACCAAGACCTTGATTTCAGATGTCTAGCTTCCAGAACTGTGATAGAATATATTTCTGTTGTTGTAAGGCACCAAATTTCTGGTGATTTTTTTCAGCAGTCACAGGAAACTAATACAATTACTCTATTCTTTCATGTCTGTACTGGACAAGGATTCATAACTGTTCTCATCTCAGTGCTTTAGGCAACAAGAACCAATTTGCTGGAAGGTAAAGGTGAGCTTAAACACCGCAGTCTTGATTTCGTACATGTTTTTAAAATTGATGTTGCTACCAACCCTTGTTTAGTTTGGATATACCATGTTAATCTATTCTAAATGAGCAGATACTTTTAATTCATTTAGAAATTAACATATATATGTAATAGCTAAATGATATAGTACAGGCAAAGAGCTTATCACAGCACCTAGCAGACACTTAGAAACGTTAGCTGCTATTACTTTTTATTAAACCAATTATATTTAAAGGGAAGGAAATCATTAAGCAGTAAAGGTATGGCTGAGAATCTGCAAAATGGCTGCAGCTGCAGGTGAGTGGTCACTTTGATCCTTTATTCTAGTGGGGACATGAAGAACGTAGGGCAGGAAAATTGACAAAAACCAGTTTTTCTGTCAGTACTTTACCAGCTATTCTTTTTCTGTTTAAGCCCAAGGAGAGCTAGAAATATATCTTCCCATGTTCAACATAAAGTAATCATGAAGGGTTAGGAGATGGCCAAAAGTAAGTTTTGAAGTTGTAAGAGAACTTCAAGGACTACACAGATTTGTCCTTCAACAAAGAGTAACCACAGTATCAATAATAATAGTCAATAGCAGCAGGGATTGCAGCAGACTATAGAGATCAAGAGATACTAGAGAATTCTTGCAGTGAGAACAGAGAAACTTCATAGCCTGCTTGTTAATCTTATCAATGTCACAGAGAGAGAAACACTAAGGTGTCTGCAAATAACATTTCAGGACTAATGTAGAACAATCCAGCAAGTCCCAACATGGAGCTTCTTATGAAAAGGACACTGCAAAGGGCTGTAAGGAAGAAAAACACAAACATACTAGAACTAAAACAAATCATTTCAGGATATCGACGCATTACTAAGGGAGGAAAGAATAATTATCAACATTTGAATACTGTCTATTGCTTTCGTTTTTTTTTTCTATGTGAAAATGAATTTCCAGGATTATTTAACTATGGATAAGCCCTGTATTTAGTTCACCTATAGCTGTCTAGTTCTTCATTAACACATTTGTGGGCCCTGCAAAGTCACATATTAAAGATTTCCATCAGATCATAACAACAACTGCAATAACTGCTACTTTGTGTTGAATTGTGCCATGCACAATGCTGCTGATTTTACACATGAACTCACTGAGTTCTCAGGACAATCTTATCCAACAGATTATTATTATGTCATTGATTGATAAAGAGACATGTTTTAAAAGGATAAGCAATTTGCCAAGACCCTAAAGTGCACAAGGAGCCAAGCTAGAAGGGGAATCTGGTTCTCGCTGCATCCACAGTCAAGTCTCTTTCCACCATGTTGTCTCCTCAGGACCTGTTAATGTTAGTTAGGTAACCAGGCAGACCCAGAGGACTTTGTGGTCATTATCCTAGCATCCTAATAGGAATGCTCATTGGTAAGATTAACTAGTTAAGGGAATCTTTACAAAGTGACATTCTAACAGGTACTAACCTTTTTTAAAAAACAAATCCACTGAGCCCAATTTATCTTCAACTACTTAAAACTAATCCTCCAATAATAAAATGCTAAATAGCCTTTGCAGGAGGGACTAAGACTACTCATGTCTTTATTCCCGTTTGTGCACAGGGGAACTTGAATCTAGAAGTGCTCAATCAATATATTTTAAAATTAAATTCAACTTAAAATAGGTCAGAATTTAGTAATTTGGTTAATAGCCTCTATTTACTCACTTAGAATTTTGTTATTTATAATTTTGTATAATTTGGGAAATTAATATGCATTTGTTTTCCTAGATACTGCATCTTCTTTAAAGGAAGACATTTACTCTGCTTTTTATCGGCAAGAATAATCCCAGTTAATTCATGACATTTATATTAAAGGAATGTTCAAAAAAACCAGCTAAATAAAATTAGGGAAATCCTCCCCTTTATACTTAATAAAGCATTAATATGTCAAATATACCACTGGAAAAGGAGTGGCAGGATTGTATTATTATTGTATTTCATCCAAGATAAAATAGAGTGTGACTTTAATTAAGTCTTCTATTTTTCTCTTACTCATTTCAGGCTCATATAGGATAATTTCTATATAGAAATCATTTGTCCTATCATTCACTTATTTTTATCTCCTCTACTTTTATAATGAACTTAATTATTACCATCAGACATATTAAATTTGAAACCCATGATTCATATGAAGTTCTTACATCGATATTAAATATTCATGTTAGTGTTATTTTAATACTCTATACCAATCCTGATGTCAAGGGCATCCAGCTGGAGGTAATCACAATGAGTACAAACCTGCATGAATGTTATTTATTCTTTTATGTTTTTAATCTAGTAGCAGTAAATAATATTACCACCCGCTCAGGCAAAAAGAGTTATAATATACCCTGAAACAAAATCTATGGTGTCCCAAAAGACCCCTGTTGTTAATGTCACTATTTTAGGAGGATGAATCAAAGGGATATGTGGCTTCGTGTCCAGACACACGTGGTATTGGGGTGGGAAAGTGGCAGTGGAAAAGGGAGTACCTCATGAAGAATCTCTGCAAGAGGACATCCAGTTCTGATCTGGTATTTGACAATAACCACCGAGAATTAACCAGTATTTCAGAAATGAACAGCATCTTAGCTTTCTGTAATGCCTGTCCTAGGAGGGGCCAATTCATGCCCATTATATTCATCATCGACAACTTCAAACAGTAGTTCAGGGCACGATCAGCTATTTTGTTATATGTTACCTTATTAATAACCACATTGAGTTTGGAAGTGTTTATAGGGAATAGCTAGCCATTCTTTCATTCATTAATTCAATAACTCATTCCCAGTATTGATTGAGGGCTACTCTATACACTCTATAGGGTACAAAAATTAAAAGGACACATATTAAGGCACAGTGACTCATGCCTATAATCCCAGCACTTTGGAAGGCTGAGGTGGGAGGATCGCTTGAGGCCAGAAGTTTAAAACTCGCTTGGGCAACATAGCAAGAGCTCTGTTTCTAGGGAAAAAAAAAAAAGAATTAGCTAGGCATGGTCATGCACACCTGTAATCCTAGCTGCTTAGGAGGCTGAGGCAGGAGGATTCCTTGAGCCCAGGAGCTCAAGGTTACAGTGAGCTATGATCACGTCACTTGAACCCCTGCCTAGGCAACAGAGTAAGACCTTGTCTCTAAAATAAAATATAATAAAAAGATATATATTCTACTCTTAAGTAGAAAAAAATCCTAGTATAAGTCCTTAAAATTTAGTAAAAAACTTGTGAATGTTAACAATTATAATTACGGATTTATAATGTAAATTTCCCATAACTCATTGAGGAAAGAAATTACCTTCTAACTGAAAAAATTCAATGCAAGAAAACAAAGAAAAGCTTTGTTGAGAAGCAAAAATCTGATTTTGGATATTTATACTGGAAACAATAATAAAAGCAAAGAGAATACACAGCATTGGTAGGGTGGTACGATAAGGAGAAAGGGGTGTGGATACTGGTTCACATGTATTCTTTCCAGAGTCTGCCCTGTGTTTTACTAGTTATTCAGACTGTCAAAACCTCAGGTGGTTTAGCAATGTAATGGGATCAATAATGTCCATCCTGTGAAAACAATAATTTGACAAATGTGAAAGTGTCTAGCACAGAGCTGGTTTATAACAGCTGTCCAATACAGTTTCCTTTGCTTTTAAAACTAAGGAAGTGGGCAAGCGTGGCACGCATGGGGAATACAAAAGAGATCAGCTTCTATGACAAACATAGTAAGGAATAAAACTGAAAAGACAGGTTGGTATTAGGGCTTTGAGGACCTTGAATGATAGGCTGATATTTAGATTTTATTCTAAGCAAAATATGAATCAATTGAATATTCTTAAGCAAGAAACTAATGGAATCTGGTAGCACTGTCCCCTGGATAAATCACAGGGAAAGGATCTGAAAGCCAAGATATTTGCTGGGAAGCCGCTGTCCACAATTAAGACGATACCCTAGCACAGACGCTACATCCTGAGGAATCTGAAATGAATGCTTAGCTTGCAAAAGGCGGACGTATTTTTAAAAACCCTTGAACTTGTATCTTCTTATGTCTGGGTAGTGGTTTTCTACTTGTAATCTTTTTTCTTTTTTTTTTTTACCCTCTCTTAAAGAACAGAGAATTTTGGGTAATTTGGCTTGTCTATGATGAAAACCTGATCTACAAGTCAGGATAAAAACTTTTCCTGTTCTTTCCAGAGTCACCCTCTTTCAATCCTCCCTCTCTACAGTGGGAAATGATTTGCCTCTACTATGACTAGAATTTTTCTTTTCAGCAGCTCTTTCCTCCCATCGTTCAGCAATATTTTCTTCATAATCCATTTCACTTCTGTGGCTGAACTTTTCTCCCCCACCAAATTGCCTGTTAGTGCCGGTCAGTCTGGCCAATTGCTTTGTTTGTACATATCGTCTGCATACTACAGGCGTGACAATCACTCTTTGACCATTCTGCTACACAATTCAAAAGAAGTTATAGTATTCAATAGACACTCTTTGACCATTCTGCTTAACAATTTTGAAAAGAAGTTACAGAATTCAACGGTCAATGTAATTTCTAATAATGTCTCAGTTTTTTACACTGTGACAGCTTTCCAAGGGTAAGTGCAATGACTTTCATCAATGGTCTCCATTATTTGTTGTTTTGTTGTTTTATCCCCACACATAGGGACATAAACTCCAAGAGGATTCTACTAATCTTTTCTGTTGGTCCTTTATATTAGTATTATAGATTCCAGAATTTCTGAAATCTCTGTGTAAATTTTAGCTACTTTCAGCTAAGATCTTACGACCATGATCTAAGTCTTTCCTTTAAGAACTGATTGAACTGAAATGGACACATGACTAGAAGACTAAATATAAGATTATTTTGAGAGGTGAAAAATAAAAATTAATTATTAATTATTAGAAAATGTTCAGTGGCACTTCAACTCTCAAGAGCTATTATTTCGTTTCATCAGAGGAAACAAAATTATTTACAACATACTAACATAGCTTATTTAGATTAAAAGTAAAATAATTCATATTTTCAGAGGAATTATTCAAATCTTTAAATGGTATGCAAAACCCACTCATAAAAATAAATTCTTCACTTTTTATGTATTTAATTGAAATTTATACACATTAAAATTCACAGATGTGTTAAAACATGTACTAGAACATCATAACTCAAAATTTATTTCAATTTTTAAAAGTATAGCATAAAGAAAGCAAGTATTTAAAAGTTCTTCTCAACAAATTTCAGTGATTTTTTAACACAAACCATGCAATTAAATGTTAAGTGTGATTAAAGAAGCAATGCACTCGAGAATATTTGCAATATCAGTACAGAATTATAGTGCTTTTGAACATTAAGACATTTTTGCATGTTTAATGTATTTTCTTTTGAAAATGTGATGGGAATATGTAAATAATTCATTTAGTAGTTATTGGATGACTTAAATAGCTTTGAAAATAAATACCTCTAGATATTCGGGTTATAAGCTAAAAGTTTCTAATGGGACAGTCAGTGTGCTATTGAGAGAAAACATTAAATCGTGGAATTCATTTGATCAATAAACACAAATATTTACTGAACACTTAATATGTATCTAGCCATATTATAAAAATAAGAATAAACCACCTATCACATGACACTTAAAAACATTTTAATTTCATAAATTTTCATGCCTTCAGTGTCAACACATTTAAAAATACATTGTTATTTAGTGTTTATGATACAGCAAGTATTTTCAATTAGTACCACTGGGTGATAGAAAGGTTGAGAGGAATACATTTTGATTAACTTTTAAAATTTTTAGAACAAACTATAATAAATATATACTAGGGCCAAACACATCAGTAAAAACATATTTACTGATTTAAAACCCAAGATTTTTGGAAGTGTAGTACAATAAATTACCTCCCCTAGCTAAATACTTTTTTGTATTTTTAATAGAGTTATATTCTCTAAAAAAATTCAAAATAAACTGTGTCAACAATGTATCCACTATAAAAATTTAGCGTATGGCAATTATTTTAACAAATGAATATCTGTAGGATTGTATTCTGTCTCCTTTAAATTTAAAAAAAATGCAAAAGGAATAAATTTAGTAAAATATTTTCTGTGGATACAGAATTTTAATATAAACAATGTAACTGATGAACAGAGATTATAAAGGGGTCACAGAAATTATTTTTTTGTCAATTATACTAACACTATTTTCTACACATTACTGTATTCTTAAATGTTCACTAGAAATAAGAAAGTATTCTTTTGACTTTGCTCCCTAGGTTTCCTTTAATAGTAGAATTCAAACAATTTAAAAGGCAATTTGAACTTCTATTTTTCATTTGGCTATGTATTTCCTTGTGAAGAATTAAAAAATATGTATTATGACAAGAGAGACAGTATCCTAGATACTCTCCTTTCCCCATTAATTTTAAAGTAATTGCAAGAGCAAAAGCCATGTCTATTGTGCATGTCTGAACTGCCTCAAGAAAGATCCAATTACAAACCGATATGTTCTCAACATACATAGTTTGCACATTTAATTCAGATGCACTTCCAAAGTGAAATATCTCTTTGGTTTTGTTAATTTAAAAAAATGAGTTTCAGTTGAAACAGAATTTTCAAATATATTAGGATTATTCTGTGGCATTTGGGATTTTGTTGTTTACATTTCATAGGTACATATGTAAATTATTTAGTGTTATGGATATGCAATTCATTGGGTAAATAATCATCTGTACATTTGAAGACAAATGTATTCATCAAGCACATGAAAGTGGAATACCAATATATTTAACAAAACAGCATATTCAATAAATCTGAGAACTCCAAATAACATTTTTCATTCCAAATTTGTAAGTCTCTGAAGAGTATAATGGAACAACTTTATTTGACTTAAGATTTCCTTCCTTCCTTCCTTTCTTCCTTCCTTCCTTCCTCCCTCCCTCCCTCTTTCTTTCCTTCCTTCCCCTTTCTTTCCTTTCTTTCTTTCATAGGGTCTTGCTCTGTAGCCCAGGCTACAGTGTAGTGGTGTCATCACAGTTCACTGTAACCTCAAACTCCTGGGCTCCAGCAATCCTCCTGCCTCAGCTTTCCAAGTGGCTGGAATTACATGCACATGCCACCACGTGTGGCTAATATTTCTATTTTTTTTTATAGAGGCAGGGTCTCCCTCTTGCTGAGGCTGGTCTGGAACTCCTAGCCTCAAGCAATCCTCCCGCCTCTACCTCCCAAAATGCTAGGAATACAGGCAGGAGCCACCACACCCAGCCAAAATTTCTTTCTTGATTCCTGGAAAAAGTGTGATATATTTTGATTTAGTACATAGATCAACATATATTTTGAGCACTAGAATGATTTTCTGTATTACTGAATTTTAAGCCTTTGTTCAGGACTTTGGTATATAAAGCTTAAAACTGCATAATATATGTGAAAATAAGAAACATGAAAGTGTGCTTCATGTTTAAGTACTCATACATAAAAAGTGGAAAATGTATCCTGATTTAAATATGTATGTATATTAAATATTTAAATATATAAAAATGTGTATATATGTATATTATATATATAAAATTTATATCATGAAATCCACTTAATTTTCTTCCTCCTAATTTAATAACCAGACAGATCAATTAATAATTTTCTTCCTAAAAATTTTCACCATGCTTTGTTTGTGGTCCTATTTGTGGTCACCATTATATTCCATATTAATATAATGTATCACTAAAAAATTATAATGATTAGGTAGTAAGCCAAGCCTATAAACTTACCTATAAAACAAAGAAAAATAATAAAAGCACCCCTTCAGGTGTAGAAAGACATTCAATTGTATGAAAATGTGTTATTTAAGGCCATATATAGTATAATGAACTTTTATAATTAAATAAAATAAATTGATTACCAAATTCAATCAACATTAATTTATTCATCAATAATAGCATAAATAAGGAGAGATTGACTCTGAAGATTCATAATTTTTAAAAATTAGAATAAATATTAAATTAGAGATGTTTAAATATTAAATCATTTTAATGACTTAAGTATAATTTTTAAAATTTTCAATAGTTTACAATTATTCACAGTCTCAATATATGCACTTACTATAATAATGTGAATAAGTAAGTTGAGAAATAAAGCATTTGAACAAATAGGGTTCTAAGAAAATATTTTGTTTTAATATATAGTACATTAGTTTTCAAGCAAAGCTTAAATGTCTACCATTCAGGCAGAAACTCTCTATTCTCAAATGCCTAATAAATGTTAATATATTATGGAAAAACCACTATGAAATAAAGAGGAGATAATTAAAGCCAACTCTTGACCTCTGTATCATGAAAAGTGATCTTTGATGAAAATAATCAAAGTTATAGATATTCAGTTTAGTGGGACTAAGATTACCATTTAACTTAAAATACTTAAATTTCAATAGCCTATTTTTGTCATTATTCTCCAAGGTTCAAGAAATTTACACCAAAAAACTTCCTGCTTTGCACCCATTACCTCTTCACCCTGCTAATTGCAATCAAGTAGAATTTTATGAGTGAAATTGTCAAAATTTCTAACCAATACACAAAATTCAGAAGCCATAAAAGAAGTTGATAAATTTGTTTAAAAATATTTATGCACATTGGAGAACACCATAAAGACATCAACAGCCAAATGACAAACAGAAGAAAAGTGTCAGCAATTTTTATAAGAGCTAATCTCTCTAACATATGAAAAGTTCGCAAAATTTAAGAAGCAAAAGACATTGTGTTATGTCCTGATAAACCTATCATAAAGTTGAAAAATCATTGAATTGAACCATCATAAGTCGGGGACTGTCCTCTGTCGGGGACAGAGGGACAGTGTCTCTCTGTCACTGCAGAGATAGTTAATTATGATGAGCTACTATTGGAGTAGGGTGGGCAATTATTACTGTAGGGAAGATCTCAAGCCAACAAAAGCTGGGGCAAGTCAAAAGCGTTTCTTATTTGTTAAATCTTAACCTAATATTCATAAAATACTCACTTTTTGGATTGTAAAATGTAATCAACACAAAACATACACATTGTTGAGAGCCTGTTTGGAGGTCCTACCAGGGAAGCGCAGGTATACCCTTGACCTAAGAACAGCCCTCCTTTATTGGGGAAGGTCGTCCTCTTTGACCCAGCCCTCAGCTTCTGGAAGGACTCACATGTAAGGGAGAAGGAGGAAGGGAACACCCGCCTAGCCAGCCAGATCAGCCAAATCAACCCTGGTGATCAATGCGGTGACAGATGTCACATCCAGGTCGCCCTTGCATGCAAGATACACATTCCTATTCCCTAAAGTGATTTATGATCTCTTGACTTCTTTCTTTAGGTTTACTTTTTAATTAAAATGCAATATCTACATCTAGAAAATGTGTCAGTCTGAAGACAATGCTCTAAAGTCAATGTGAAGAAAAATATAAATAATGCCAGTAAGTCTTAAAGCACAAATCTAGTTAATATTGCAGGGGCATTAAAGTCAACGTCCACATATAATTTTCTTAAATCAACCCAGACCTAGCTCAAAACAAATTTATAGCCCTTATGAGTAGCCCTTATGAGTTAGCCATCAGTACCTTCTTCCCTTTTCATACTATTCACTTCATACAAAAATATTTCACTCTTCCGCCACCATTTTAAACCCAGCTCCGTAACAACGCTCTGCTGCAGCTGCTGCAGCGACCCAAGTGTGCACCAGCACCCCCTGCCGACAGCTCCGCCACTGTGGAGGACATGAAGGAGAGTACGGCAACACAGGAATTCACAGAGGGATCCAAGATAAACAGGAGCAAGAATCAGCAGTACAACGGCTGTAGACTGCACAATTAAAACAGATCCAGTCACTAGAATATCAAGAGGATTTGGATTTGTGCTTTTCGAAGATGCTGCTAGTGTTGATAAGGTTTTGGAACTGAAAGAACACAAACTGGATGGCAAATTGATAGACCCCCCAAAAGACCAAAGCTTAAAAAGGGAAAGAGCTCCCTAAAAATTTTGTGGGAGAATTGAGCCCAGATCCTTCTGAAGAACAAATTAAAGAATATTTTGGAGCCTTTGGAGAGATTGAAAATATTGAACTTCCCATGGATACAAAAACAAGTGAAAGAAGAGGACTTTGCTTTATCACATATACAGATGAAGGGCCAGAGAGGAAATTGTTAGAAAGCAGATATCATCAGGTTGGTTCTGGGAAGTGCGAAATCAAAATTGCACAACCCAAAGAAGTATGTAGGCAGCAACAACAAAAAGGAGGAAGAGGTGCTGTAGCCAGTGGACAAGGTAGTACTAGGGGTAGAGGCCAAGGTCAGGGCCAAAGCTGGAACCAAGCATTCAATAACTGTTATGATCAAGGATGTGGAAATTACAATAGTGCCTATGGTGGTGATCAAAACTATAGTGACTATGGTGGACAGGACTACCCTGGGTATAACTATGGGAACTGTGGGTATGGACAGGGGTATGCAGACTACAGTGGCCAACAGAGCACTTAAGGCAAGGCATCTCCAGAGAGTGGCAATGACCAAAATAATTACCAGCCATCCCAAAGGAGGGCACTGGAGAAAACGGGAGATGCTAACATAACCCATCTTGCAGGGCAACATTGAAGACTGGTCTTCTATTGATCCAAGATGATTATTTTGTAAAAGACTTTCTAGTGTACAAGACACAACTGTGTCCAACTGTATAAAGCTGCCATTAGTTTTCTTTGTTTTTACTTTGGCCTTTGCTGTCTCTTTCATGACTCAATGTGGCTTTGTGTTTATATACATTTTATTAGTATGATTTCATGTTACACCTCAAATGTTTCCTTATGGGACTGTCAAAAATATTTCAGTCAGTTCCAGCTTTTAATTCCCAGGAGCAGCAACCTGATGAAGTATTGGTAACATAGAATGACTTGGAACTGACTTTAAATATCAAAATGAATAGGCAAATTTTTAATTATGGCAGTCAAAAATTTTGAAAATTTATTTGAAAGCATTGTCTGAACTAAATTCAAATTTGATCACTAAGTAAAAATTACTTATCATGAAACAGATTACAATTGGTAGCTATGTTCAAAATCTCTATTTTAAGTTTAGTACTATTAAAGACATCCAAGTTTAATCATCATAGAAGAGCATCTGATCAGTTTATGACCACAGTGTTTAGAATTCCTTTTTAAATTATTATTATGAAAACTATTAATCAGGTCAATAGGTATAATTCCTGCTTATAGATCTACAACTATGATAAGCTAATATTGTCCATTTTTGATATTGTCCATTTTTGAATTTACACATATATTCTGTTTCTAGAAAGAAATGTCTGGTAGAAAATGGGATGAATATATAATTTGAATAGTAAACACTTAGAGGAGTTCTTATACTAAGGATAAACACATTTTCCAAGTAATTTATACCAAAAATATCTATAGGTAGAAGTTGTTCATTAAATGAAAACTTACTATCTTGTTATGGGGCCGGAGGAGAAGCAACTTAAGAAGTTTTTGAAACTTTTTCTACAATAATGATAATAATCTTAAGTGATATAATTATTTTCACCAAAAGTGATCCTAAAACACTTAAGCAGCATAATTGCCTATACTTTCCCTATAAGGATTACCCATGGGGTCTGGTGTCATGGTATCAGCACCAAAATGCTAAAACTACAAAATTTTCTAGAAGCTACTAAGCAGATGAATAAAGATATTGATTATCTCATATGTAACTGCAACCCTCGAGATTATTGGAGCATCATGATTTAATTATTCAAATAAGCTCCTTGATTTTAAACAAAATTATGGAAAGTCACCAGTTTCAGTTTTCAAATTAGGCACTATAAACATCTATTTTTCTGCCAAAGAAGGGGAACAGAAAAGGGGAGGGAGGACACATTAGTTTGACATATGAGGCTCTTCTTAATTTTTTTTCCCTAATTTATCTTTCTGGTTTTGGTTTTTATCTCTTATCACTTCACCCACTTAACTATGTTTCCAGATTCAAACATGCTACACCTTTCCACACCACCCTGCTGTTGCAGAGAATATTACCTCACTCTCATTCACTTGATCTTTGACAGACCAATTACTACTTATCCATTGTGATCTAATCTAAGCATCACCTCTTCTGTGAAATCATCTCCAATCCCTCTGGGCAGAATAAGCACTCTGTTTTTTTAGAATCCCACAGCATTTCATGTGTGGCTCTATCATAGCACTTACTGCATTGGTGGTTTCCCCACACTCAGCTCTGTGGTCCTCAAAACAAAGAAAGTGTCTCAGATCTCTGTGTATTTTAATACCTGATACTGCTTGTCACTCATTTTTTGATGAGATGAAAGGTCCTAAGTATTTGAGTCAGATAGACCCCAATGTGAATCTTGCCTGAAATACATAAGCTGGGTAACTTTAACCACTTTAAGTAAATTATTTAAAGTGAGTCTCAGTTTCCCCATTTTTAGGACTCAAATTATAATACCTACCTTGTTGATGTAGCTATGACATAAAATATGGAATGCTTATCAATGCAGCTGAGAAATTAGCACAGAGAAAAACTAAACATTAATACTATAGTTTATTCACAAATATTTATTGTCTCCTACCTTATTCCAGAAACTAGAATAAGATAGACATGATACCTTACATCAGAAAGTTATCATACCCACAGAAATAGTGAAAGCTATATAAAAATAAAAATGGTGATAATTTAAGAGTTTTATTGCATTCTTTTATAGGCAAATTCCTTAAAGAAGTGTTTTTGACATTTGCATAATCTCAAGATTTATGAAGTGACTGAAGGTAAAATCAATGCAATCCAAGACTGAAATATTGTAAGTATTATAAAGGGTGTGGCAATCATAGAATCTACATAAACATATTATTCAGTTTATGAAGAGTTTATTGCCAGTCAAATTGTATTCTTTTATAATATCTTCTTAAGGAGAATTTCTTTGTCTTTATGTGTACCTAGGAAGTAGTTTGAGTTATATAGCCTGAGGAAATTCAGCTCATCATAAATTTGTTTTGAGAATAAGAAAGATTCAAATAAAAGTTATTTAAGAAATATAATATCTTTTCTGGGAGAACTTTTCATAGAAGGTAGCAATCTGTCTTAAAATTCTAGGCAATAACTTGCCTAGAAAAGCCAATTGACCAAATAACTTGGAAAGTCTGCATAGTGCGAGACCTTGTGCTGGTTGCTGAAGATTATTTAGGAAGGCCACTTTAAAGTTAAGAGATGAGATTCTTGACAAGTTCTAGAATTTTAAAATAAGTAAAGATTTTTGATAAAACAAAAATGTACTAGGAAAAAATGTTGCTAAATTGATATTAGTGGGACAATAATAAAAGGAAAATATTAAATGGAAATAGAAAAATTAAAATGTAGTCTGAGATATACTAAAGGAGTAGAATGCCTTGGAAATCCTGATCTGGAGAAAGACCAGAAAGTAAAAATATAAAACATTGATAATAAGAAAAGAAATAAAAGTATAGAAATTATACCAGAAATAAGGTGAAAACATCATAGCTACCAGAAAGATTTGCAATAATATTAGGAAAAACACTACATTTAACATTTTTTTCTAGAGACTCCAGATAATGCTATAAATACAAAAAAGAAAAAAAGGGATTTAAATATTAAGAAGTGAGAGACAAAATTATCATTAGTTATCAATGGTAGGGTTTTTTTAACCACAGAAATAAACAAAATTTTAGAACTAACAGACTACATATAATACAAATATGCAAAATTAGAAAAGTTAACTTATGTCAACAATATCCAATTAAAAACATAAATGGCCAATAAGATTCCAATTATTAATACAGTAGGAAAAAATATATTTAAAAGTAACTCCAGTAATAAAAACACAACCATGTTTGAAGAAAATCATAAAATTAAATTATATCTGAATGAGAAGTTTCAATATTGCAAAGTTTCAGCTTCTTGCAAGTTAAACTACATTTTTAATTCAATGTTATATAAGATATCATTTGGGAGAGGAAGAGATGTTAAGGCAATAATTATAAACTTTGCCAGCCAAAAAATATAGTCTGAATGCTTTGAATAGTAATGAAAGTATACTCACTCTATCAACTATTAATGCATAATAAAGGGGAAATAAATGAAATAGCGAAATGGTATTTTATTTTCATTTTCTGAAGTAGGGACAGATAGGTCAATTGAATAGAATAAGGGTTTTGAAATAAGTATATTCTGGTAATTTACTTACAAAGCAGTTATAAACTCATTAATTCTGGTAAATTGGATCTTAAAAAATCCCTTTTAAGAAAACAACATCATAAATAGAAATATCTTAACTCCCACTTTCCTCAAACTTTCAGATTGTTCTAATATATGATCTATAGAAACTCCTAATAAACCTCTACATGCTCTTCTCTTTTCTAGCACCCTGAAACTCATGGCAGCCTCCTTCCTACACCTGAAGACCTTTCTCCAGATCTTGGTCTTTTGATACTTTTTTTTTTTTTTGTCTCTGAGCTCTCTCTTCTTGCAATATTCTTCTCCTGCACATGCAGCAACTAAAGAATGTAGCTCTTTTTCCATTCTTACTTATTGTCTCAAGAGTCCATTTACTCACATGTCATTTCTGTCCTCAAAATGTTAAAGAGGGTGAAAAACAAAAGGCAATATCCAAATGGCTAGAAAGAGCGGGGTTAGGAAAAAAAAACCTGTAAAATCCCACATACTAATACATTATTGTCTATGGCATACATGATTGAAAAGAAGGAGGCATGTCTAATCAGTCAACAAAAGAAAATCTCAAAAATATATATCAAATTATTGATAGCAGTCATCACTGGACTTAATAGACTATCATTTTTTCTTAAGTATTTTCTGCATTTTTGTGAGTACTTATTGGTTTATAATCAGAACATGATAAAATAAATGTTTAATTTGTACAGAATTTACTAACATTTTTTCAGTCCTCATATATACAACTATTTGTTAAAATAATGTTTTCCTATATTGAGACACATCTGCCCAGTAATGTATCAAGTGAATTTTGAGAGGTAAAGAATTGTTGTAATGTAACAAAATGTTAATTCAAAGGAAGCTTATTACTGAGTATAGTTAAATTCTCATTACCAAAGCAAATTGACTGTATTATGTAATATTTCAGAAAAATTAAACAATGTAAATTCATATTTTGCATATTCATTTTCATTAGAGCTATATTTAATCGAAATCTAAATTATTAAAATGGCAAGGAGACATTAAGTCACTACTTTCTTCACAAATAATCATTTAAATTTTTTATTTCTTGAACTTTCTTGTGATAGTGAAACTACCACCTAAAAATGATCAGTTGCTAAATGAATTTCATCAACGGATTTTAAAATTGAAAAAATTCTAACTTTTTAGAATTAAATAGAATTTATCCAAATAGAAAGTTATGTCTTCTTATATGTTACTGTTTGATGAGATCTATTTTATTTCATTAATTAGAATGCTGTAAAAGCAGGCAAAAGAGGGCAATGTTGTGGGCACCTATAGTCCCGGCTACTCAGGAGGCTGAGGCAGGAGGATTACTAGAGTTCAGAAGTTAGAGAACAGCCTGGGCAAAATAGTGAGATTCCCATCTCAAAAAAGAAAGAAAAAGAAAAAGAAAAAGAAAAAGAAAAAGAAAAAAAAGAAAAAGAAAGAGAAAAGAAAAACAACAAAAGCCACAAAAATCTTACCAATCTATACAGACTTTAAAAAAATAAGCAAAAGAATAATTCAAGTGGCAGTTTTGTATACCTGTGGGGAATAGGAGGGAACTTTGGCCATCTGATGGTCTTGGTGGCCCCTGGTTTGTAGTTATAAGGAACCAGCGCTGTTGAAAGACACTTTATAGGCCATTGTTGTGTGAAGCACTGACTATCAAGACAGGCTGGAAAGCTTTAGACCATACATCTCTCAAGGTCCTCCTCCTGCCCCCCGTCCCTTTTGACAAGACCAATGCTTCTAAAGCTCCCTTATGCAGAAATTCTAGACAAGTCTTCCTCAGCTACATCAGGAGCTTTTTGTCTTCCAAAGACTTCTCTTGCAGGTATGTGAAGTTTAGACTGGAAAAAATTAAGGCTGAAAACAGGAAGATCAGGGAAAGATCAGACCGGAAATGTCTTTACAATGTTGTGTCAGGCTGAGAAATAGAGGAAAGTGGCAGATGACTTGGGTGACTCAGTTGATGGTGTCACCGTTCATTATAATAAGAACACTGAAAAATAAGTCAGGGTTAGGAGTGAAAATTACCTCAGTTTGGGGAACATTGAATTTTCCATGTTGCTTTAACTAATTAGTAAGTTATTGCCTATTCTGCTCTAGGTTTCAGAAGAAAGGCTTTCAGAAGAAAGGCCTTGAAAAACATTAGGAAATCTATTTTATTTTTCATTTTATTCTGAAATTTTTTTTCCATTTAAATACTCTCATTTGTTTCTTTTGTATAGTCTTTTGATTAAATTTACTCATTTTACCTTTTTTTTTTTGAGACAGAGTCTCACTCTGTTGCCCCGGCTAGAGTGCTGTGGCATCAGCCTAGCTCACAGCAACCTCAAACTCCTGGGCTCAAGTGATCCTCCTGCCTCAGCCTCCCAAGCAGATGGAACTACAGGCACTCATCACCACACCTGGCTAATTTTTTCTATTTTTAGTAGTGACAGGGTCTCACTCTTGCTCAGGCTGCTCTCAAACTCCTGAATTCAAGTGATCTTCCTGGCGTGGTCTCCCAGAGTGCTAGGATTACAGGCGTGAGCCACCGCTCCTGGCCTATTTTACTTCATTGTTAAAATTCTCCTAATAAAGTGAAAACTTACATGTACTAGTAAAAGAGAAACTGGACTTTGTTTTGTCACTCAGTTGGTGTTATCCACTATTTATCAGATTGCCCATATCATCCACGACTGAATTAAAATCCAACTATCCAAACATTCTATGGCGATACATGCAATAGATTCTAAGGCTCAAATTTTATTATTTCTCACTAATGTACTCAACAATTTGAGTATAACTCAGCAGAAGGAGATATTTTTGAGTCAAGTCATAGATCTGAATCCTGCCCCTTCAATTACTTGTTACGGGACTTTGGACCATTCTTCTACCCTCTAAGAACTTCAACATTTCCATTATCCAAAACCTATTTTACAGATTGTTGTGAGATTAAACACGGTAAGATACACAAAGATCCTGCCACTACTCCTAATACGCTTTCACTGTTGAAACACCACTGACTTAGAATAGTCTCTGGGCAGTCTAAGTGCAGATATTGACCTCTAAGGTTTCTTTTTGGGTTACAATATTAGCAGAATAACACTGGAGTTTAAGAAAAGGCTTTAGGCCAGTGATTCTTAAATGTGTATCAACACTTCAGAGAGATTACAAATTCCCAGAAGTCGAATAAAAATCTTGGTTGAATGTACACATATGTGTACTTTTTCTGAGAAAAGTTCCATAGCTTTCATCAAATTTTTCAAAGGAATCTCTGAAGTGAAAAAAGTGATAAGTACCCTTGCTTCAGGCTCTTTTTATTTCTGCCTACAAAGAAAATATTGGCATAAAAACATGTTAATTTAATTTACCTTCAGCCCTATGTAAGGAAATATTCTTTGAGCTGCTAGGCTCATAAAAAATAATTTCTTGTTTTTTTCTTTTCTGCAACTCTCAAGTTAGATAGATTTGGTGTGTTAACATTTCGATTTCTTCTGCCAAGAGGCATGAAGTTGTTAAATGTCTTTTTTCACCTTCATAATCTTTATAACCCTGTAGGCTATGAAAACAATAGGCACCATAAATACTTCCAGAGCTCTTAATAATAAGGTTGGCAATGCCACTGCCAATCTCCATGATTAGACAATTGAGATTAGGTATATTATTTCCTATAAAACTTTTCTTAATATTTAAATCAAAGGGGATAGCAGTTAGGTAACTCTTTCCAATATTTTTAAGTTTTAAACTATGGAGAAAGCCAAAGAAGAACTTTACTTTTAACTGCAATCTAGGGGATAGATATTTTCTTAGATATTTCTCCCAGCAGTGACTACCTAAAGTAGAGTATAAACTACCATTTCTCAATACGAATGCTGCTAGCTCTTCTTGTTTCCATGTGAGGATGACAAGATCATATGCTTAAGGAGCTGTGTAGCTCTCAGTAAGCAATCACTGATTGTCCAAACAATGTCTAATGTTGCTCCTTACGCATGAGATTATAATAAGGTTGAAATTAAAAGGTACATATTCTTTAATTTTACTCTCATAATACCTAATAGCAAAAAAAAAAAAAAAAAAAAAACAAATAAAATAAAGTTAGAAGAAGCTTTCCTAGGATTTTTTAATTTAAATTCCTTATTGGGCTTTTAGTTAACTATAGTAAGTTAAGTACATACATTTTCTCTGCCCCTTCTTAAAATTCCACTAAAATGGAAGTGAAGATACAAATGCAAAGGACAAAGAGAATAGGGGACTGAATAATAGCAAGTGAAAAATGTCAACAAATTTCAGAAAAATGGGAAGATATGGAGATAGCAAAACTAAGAGAACAATGCCAAATGCCTTCAAAGAGGAATGCCAATAATATAAAAGTCATTTCATTCAGGAGGAAACATGAAGGATATAAAAACCAGGGCATTTATTAGTACAGATGATGAAATTGAAAGGTGGGGCCAAAAACCAGATTAATAATTAAAATCTCTATAAATTATAATTAAATTCTCTTATTGTCACCCTATTCAGAATAGCAGGTGACTGATTCTCTCCACCTGGGCAAGAAACTAGAAATTTTTGAATGGAGAAACTGAGCTAATAAGACACATATTTGGTAGCACCAGACACAGAGGAAATTAGGGGAGAGGAACGTAACTGCAAAAATATCTTGTTGTATTTATTTTTTTTTTTAAGACTGCATAGTGAACCAGACTACTTGCAATCATTTCCAAAAATGCTGGCAGCCAGGTGTATAATTTTGCAGCGGACAATTGATAGATTCCTCTCTGAAAAGATAAGAGGTCCCATGGTGGGTAACTCAAACAAATGATCATACACTCATTCACAGTGAAGATGAAATCACCAGATATTTGTGGAAAACCCTTAGCTCTGTAAACAGAGGCTATTCAAAAAAGAAAGAAAAGAGAAGACAATAAAAACAAAGAAAGAACCCAGAGAGCAGAGATGATTCAAGAAAAAAGGTAATATTTGAAAAATTAGCATCCTAAAACAGATGAGAAAATATATTACATTCATCAACCAAGAATCATGTGTTAAAAATGCTGAGAACAAAATGTTTTTGAAAATTAAAAGTATAATACATGGTACTTTATAAAAAAAAAAGCTAAGGAAAAGGCAAGAAAATTCTCAGAAAAGTAGAAAAAATATATAAACCTGATAAATCTAAGAAAACAGATTAGAAAATTAGAGGATCAATCCAGAAGGTCCAGCAAATGATTAAAAAGAATTTCAGAAAAAAAAAACAGAAAAAAATGAGATACATATTATCAAAGGTGCCATGGGTAGAAACAAAATCCCCAAACTGAAGAACATAAGGTTCTAGATTCAAAGCATCCCTCAAGATGCTTTGAATAGCTTCTATTTCCTGATGTGGACCTTAGATTACTACAGATGTGTTTTCACTAAAATGAACCAATAGAGTTGCCTCTCTAGTGTCCTCCCTCCCTTTTATTCATCTTGGTCTTCATCCAATGTACCTGATAAAATTGCTGGGTCATCAGAAGCCATTTTAAACAATGGGACTATGCCCTCTTCATTTGATCCAGGCATAGGCACAATTCTAAGATAGGCCAATGAGAATCTTTTTCCTAAACCCTGCTCCCTAGGCTAGGGGTTAGGTGGGTACTTCACCCAAGGGGGGCAGAAGCTGAGGGGAGAAAGGCCTCTATTGATCCTTATAGACTTAAGTTTCCCAGTTCCAGGTCATTCCTGAGGCACAGCTGTATTCCTGCTATTTGGGTCCAACCAATTTCCATTATTGTTCAAGAGAACATATTTATTTTTTGATCAAATTATTACAGAATCTCACATTTATAAAGAAATTCTTTCCACTCAAACTATCTGTTAGTTTATAATATTGTATGTTTTTTGTCCTTGACACACTACAGATCAAGTCCTAGAGTCTAATATCTAAGTCAATTTATGTTGCAATGGCAAATTAAAAATGCCAGTTATCCGGGATGAAATATTATTACTCTCTGTAAGGTGTTATCATAGTAATCAACACCCTGATAAAAAGAAGCAGGATTTGAGACTCAGCTTATATAAGCAGAGAGGGTCACAGTATTTCTTCAAATCTTAATGGAGCGACTACTATTTTTTTGTTTGTTTCCTGTTTCTTTAAATGGTGAAAGTAATTTTCTTCTTACAGTTAAATTTTACCTTGAGGACAGCTCTTTAAAAAAAACAATTTACCTTGAAATTATACCACTGTTCCCCATCAAACACTGACATAGTCCTAAGTTTAAACACTTGGGAAGGAAAAACCCAAATGATAAATATCACTTAGTAATCCTCCAAGGTCCCTTGTCCCTGAATACTTTATGCTCTAATGCTGATTTGTAAGTCAAATAGTTCAGGTGTACGCCAGTGTTCACATTCAGTCTTATCAACCTCATAGGACAAAGAGACCTTGTAATGTAATATCTCATCATCAAAAAGACAGTTAGGTAGCACAGGACCATGCTTCAAAAATGTCTTAGATGGCAAATACACAATTTTAAACAGATTTTTGGTTCACTTAAATATCAGAACTGTCTTTCATCAAGTCTTGATTGGCTGACTGTTAACCTTCAACCAACATTGCCTTGTTTTGAATGTATTTCATTTAAGGTGATGAAAATGATACCATGTATTATTAACAGAAATAACTTAAAATCTTCATTTACATCCACATAAAAACAATTTGGCATATACATTATCCTTTAGAAATCTAAACATCCTGTGTCTATTTGAATTGCTAATGTAAAAAGAGACATGCAGAGAAAATTCCTAAATAATAGGAAGTTCTTAACCATAGGCTTTCATTTTCTTATTGTGAAAAGTTGGCATTAATTATGCAAGTCTTCCTGCTAACTTATACTTTAAAGCTGGATGGTCTCTGTTGCTTTATTACCATGATGAACAGAAGAAAAGTTATTCAATACACTTGGATCACAGTTAACACACTTCACAAAAAATATTTCTCTTCTTGTTTCTCTGATACTGTTTTAAGAAGTTCAAGCTAATCAAAATCTAAATCTCAAAGGGAGAAAATAATATATCGATTACAAATGGGTAATGCATGAGCCTTGTAATGTGATAAATATTAAATTCACTGTAAGAATTTTTTGTATATCGTCTCATTCACTCATTCTAGGAAAGGTGTATTGTTAAATCTATGGAAAGAAGACTGTGGAAGGATACTTGGAAATGAAGTTCTCTTCAGATTTAACAGTAATTTCAGATGGACAACATGAGAAAAACACAAGAGTTCTCACCCACTGCCCAAGTCATTGCAACATTATGCCCTGCTGCGGTCCCAATCTCCTAAAGCCAAAATAAAGTCTTGGTATATGTCCTAGACTTGATTTAATCTTAAGAGAGATTACAAACATTAAAGCCAAGTTCACCATTTCCAGTTTATTCCCTGTGCAAAAGTGTGCCATTCTGAAGAGGATGTGACTCAAAAGAAGAAAAATCAATAGAGGCTATTTTCCCATATCTTGAGTTACTTTACATGTAATTTAACAGATAATGGATATTTTCACATAAATAGCATTAATTTATTATTATATTTAATAGAGCCTGCCAGAATTATTAAAAATAGTATTTTATATTTATGTAATATTTAATAGATTTAGAAATCATTTTTAGTATCCTAACACCCCAGGATCAGTTACCTCTGATTATTTTGCTTTTCAAAAACAAAGATGCTAGCTGAGCTTCCCGCTGGGCCCCAACTTGTAGGTAGCATAAGTAGAATTTACACTAAGATCTTTTAAACCAAAATTCTAAATTCAATATTTCTTCTACATAAGAGATCTCCTAATTAGTATTTATAAAATTCTCATTAAAATATTATAATAGAAAAATAGAACTGCCTACTTAAAAAAAATCTTACTGATGTCACCTAGATATTTAAATTAATAAAAATAATTAAATTTTAGGCACAGATGGTGGTAAATTTCTCTGTACAATAGATGAAGCATTAAATAAAAGAATGATAATCCATAATAACAATTTGGTTTACTTCCGAGCAGTGGAAAGACTTTATGCCTCATTAAGGAAAGTCCTTTGCTACATTTTCAGTCAGAAAACTGCTAGCAGAATTATATCCAAACTATTTATAAATATTTTAATTCTCATTTGTAAGTGGGAATGCTATTTACTTAACAGTTACACATGCCTATGGAGTACATAAACACAGATTGTACCAAAGAAAGAATACTAAAAAGATATGAATGTGATAAAAGCATATAACTAGATTGAGGAGAAATAAATGAATGTTGTTTTGAAATGGCACTATTTTTTTTCTATAGGCACCTACTTTAAATGACAGTTGATTACTGAGGAGAAAAGTTGATTTATCTAATGAACATGCTGATATTATTTATAGATTTCAAAAATATAAAGATAAACTAGAAATACTATTACAGTCATTATATGAGAGATAATTTTATGCACAACTGAAAAAAAACACCACATTTTCAAAATATTTTCATATCAACAAACTCGGTAAAATAAAAGAGTTCATGGTATTCTTTGGGTAAGGATTTATAGCCAGAAATTTTTAATAAGTTAACCGCTACAGGCAATAATTATAATGGAAACAAGCTTTGCTTTTAAATAAAATATAAATATAACATTTAAAATATAATATTTATAAATATTTTTAAAGAAACATATTCGATACAAGAAAGTACAAGTTTTAAAATACGGAATTATGCACCTACATCTGAGAAATATATTGAAACTTTAATATAATACTTTGAAGGAATGTTAAGTTAAATATTTATATATTCATTTATTCTCTCCTTAAAGTACATTACAAAACACACACACATACTAATGATGATAAAACATATATATGGCAAAAATAAAATAAGGAAAAAAAATTAAACTGAAATGAGGGGTCAATTTATTTTCTAAAATGCATGCATTTATTACATAAAACCCAAGCTTTTTAGCAATATGTACAAAAAGAAAAATCTAATGTTATAGTAGATGTAATACAAAGGTAGGCATAAATAATATCTTATTAGACAAGTGCAATCAAGTAAACTGGAAGGCTAAATAACTTTGGTATTTCTGCATTGGTGGAGAGTTCAAAAGATCTCTAAACCCACCACTAATTATAACATTTTCTTTCTCTAATTGCCTATCATACTTTCCCTGTTCCATCCTAATAAAATGTTCTACTTTACGATCAATTTAATATGTTAGTAAGCTTTAACCTCACTAAGGGTAAGGTTTTCCAGTGCTAGTTATCTTTATACTACTTAGAGTATATAAATAGCATGAGACTTTGCACATAGTAGGCACTTCATAAAAATCTATCAAAAATAAAGTAAACATACTTTACCCATCTTTCTAAACTAAAAACAAATCTTTACTGAAAACTTACCATTCAGTAAATGGGTATTGTATTGGTTACAAAGTGTGAAATAACTATTGACCAAAGTACCTTTACAATCTTCTTGGGGATGCAAAATAAACACATACCTTTAGTTAAAAAATGGCTAGGTGTTAGCTGTTATACCCCAGTATATACATCATACATTCACTGAAAAATAAAAGAGTAATAATCTAGGTTGGAATTTATTCTTTTTAAATCAACATTATTTTAAAAACTAGAGAATATTATATTTTGAAGCATCTCTCTGCAAAAAGAATACTTTTTCTTTCATGAGAGTATAGCATTAATAATATGTTCATTAAGTGAATGTGTCTTCCGAGTTTTGAAATGAATTTATTTTAAAGGAACTTGGTGCTTTGCTTCCATCTCAAGAGGAAAAACCCTTTTCTGACTTTATGCACAAATCCTTGTGCTTGCATCTTTCCCTGAAAGCTTACATGTTTCTTACGGTTAATTTTCCACATGCTTGCTAGAGCTGACAATTTTAATTTACTGGTCAGATCTATCTATTATTTGTATGCATTATACCAAAAATATTCCTGATTCACTAAAATTTCTTTGTGGGGATACAAGGAAATTACAGTGAATATAGCTGAAATCAAGTGGGCCCTTAGATCTTAATTATAAATTGTTAAAAAAATATAGAAAAATGAAAAAAATAACTGGCTCCCTCAGCTATTTTCTTACCAGGAAACAAATGAAAAAGGGAAATTTATTTCTGACCATAAATCCCAAATGTTTCATTTTCATTTTTCCCATGTTAACTTTCTAACCTAGCTAAGCAGCATTTTCTGCTATTATTAGCTTCTGGTCCAATATTAGCTGACCAGTATCTGTCAAACTCCTCAGTTCAATGAGCTTAGGGACTCCCAAGGATCTCCACGTATGCAGACTTCTGCTTACAGCTTCTAATTATTTTCTAACAGATAATGGAACATTTAAGTTCAGAGAGGTTAGATTAAATTTGTAAGTGAATCAAAACCCTAGATAAAACTGCAGCAGCAAAGATCACTGTAGAAAACCCTAAGCTTTTTAGTTGCAATAAAGGGCCCTCACTGATTGCTTATTCTTCTGTTAGAAATTGGTCTCATGATTTTATGACCTCACAGGTATGTTTTCTTTCCTTTTTTTTTTTTCTTTTCCCCTGAGAGAAAATTCTGGGTTTTTTGGTCTTTTTTTTTTTTATTTCAGCATATTATGGGGGTACAAATGTTTAGGATACATATATTGCCTTTACCCCACTGGAGTCAGAGCTTCAAGTGTGCCATGTCCATCCCCCAGACGGTGCGCATCACACTGGTTAGGTGTGAATTTACCCATCCCATTCTCCCCCCTCCCACCTGCTTCTTTCCTAATCACGCTGTTCTGAGATGTAAAGTGTAAGCTACGGGCAGCAAAAGATGGCTTCTTAGGAGCTGCACCAGCATTCAGAAATGTTCAAAAGAATATCTGATATTCCATTAAGTTTTACTTCCCTCTGTGCACATGTGTGCTCATAGGTTAGTTCTAATTTAATAGTGAGTACATGTGGTGTTTGTTTTTCCACACTTGAGACACTTTGGTATCCAGTTCCATCCAGATTGTTGCGAAAAGCATTAATTCATCTTTTTTTATGTCTGAGTAGTACTCCTGAAAAAAATCAAGCTACTTATATAGCATATGTAGTACAATTTGTGTTAATAGGCTAAAAGAAGTGTAGGTTTTTTTCACTTCATGAAAAGTGGTAACGATGAAATTTAAACATTTGTGCAATATTTCTGAAAACTATGCATCAGAATGTTTTTTTATAAATGCAGAGGATTTGTGTGTGTTTTTAAAGAAAGTTATATACAGTTTGATATTCTAGTCTGAGAGTAAGAATAACATGTCATACGGAGCAATTATAAAGAAAAAGAAAATGATAACGCCATCAATAGGGGTTTAAGGGGCAAGAATGCCTCTTGAGCAAAGCTTGATTTCCATCAATGCAACTGGCAGCCTTAGAACTCAGAAGGAAACTCAGGACTGAACTGCCACATTTGGTTACTTGTGGCAATTGTCTCTCACTTAAACAATGTGATATTTTGGAAGAAGTAGAGTAATGGTAGGAGAAGCCAGTAGTAGACTCTGGAGCTAGAGAGCTTTCAGTTCAAATCCAGGTTTTTTTTTTTTTTGTTTGTTTTGTTTTTTTTTGGAGATAGGGTCTTGCTGTGTTGCCCCAGCTTGAATGCAGTGGTGTCATAGCTCACTGCAACCTCTCAGTCTCCTGGCCTCAAGCAATCCTACTGCCTCAGCCTCCCAAAGTGCTAGGATTATAGGCATAAACTACTGAGCCTAGCCCCCTTACTAGTTTTGAAATGAGAACAGTGGTTTAAATATGATCTGTAAGCTTCATTCTCCTCACAAAACAGGCATATCAATACCCATTTGCAGGCCCATTCCTGTGGCTCAATCTAACTGCAAAGAATCATTTCTTTCTCTACTTTATAATTTATAATTTTGAGTTTATTTTACAAATTCGGTTCTAGAAAGTGTTTTAAAAATATTTGTGCTATTAATAGATGATTCATGGTGGAACATGATCAAGAAGGACGTGCTAGGCTGATCTCTTTTCACCCTGGCTTTGGTATGTCATTAAAATTTTTGTCCAAACCCACTATAATCTATTTCCTTATTGGACAGATTAGCTCTTGAAGTTAGAAAAGGAAGGGGAAGATGTTAGTACAAATAAAATCATACCCAATTCATCTTTGTTTATATAATATTTTCGTTTACTCTGAATAGAAATCATGCTCATGTGATCCAGGATTATTGACTCCTGTTGCTGAATGTGGAATTAAATTCTAAACATTAAGATGTCTAGCAACCTGGGATCACTGTCTACTTCAGAGGACCCTTTTCTATGACCATTCTTAAGGGGTGATGATGGTATGGAGACAACACGACAAAGTTTCTGTTTGCAAATTCCTTTAATGAACCCAAGTAAAAGCAGACCCCCTTGTCAATTTGGTTAGTTTCTGACAGTCCATACTTTGGAAACAGTAGACATAAACCTCCAACTGATATAGCAGTGGTGTGAGGTACAATGAAGAATTCTTTTGATCATTTGAGAAAGCTATCATAAGTTTGAAAGTATCCTTGTGAAGTAGTCACTTTTTTAATACCATTTTTAGCAACACCAACCATATGGTTATTCTGATAGACGATTACCCAGTGGTGTCATTAAACTTGCGATGGCACATTTAAAAATATGATGGAGGCCAGGCATAGTGGCTCACGCCTGTAGTCCCAGCTACTTGGGAGGCTGAGGCAGGAGAATTGCTTGAGTCCAGGAATTTTAGGTTGCAGTAAGCTATGAAGATGCCACTGCACTCTAGCCCAGGTGACAGAGAGACTCCATTTCAAAAATAACAACATACAGTGGAGAGTATTTTTATCATTTATCCACATACCACACATAAGTAGACATGGATGTATATGTGCATCCCATTGCAAATATCACAGCATAGTGAGCCCTCAATACAATCACTTCCCTACGGATAACTAAAATCACTTTATGCCATACAGTGCAAACCAGGACTTTATTCACATAGTCTCTTCCTCCTGCATAAACAATATTTTTTTTCCTTGAACTTATAAGCAAATCATTAACAAAACAATTTATATCAAAATTTGATATATCTGAAATCGTTTGCAATTTTCTGGAAATTCTATTTACTAGTCTTTGCTTTCTACCTACATTTTATGAAAAATCTTAATATTATAAATTGCTCCTCCTAGTGACACAGTCAAACTGAGTGGAAATTTTTCCTAAATCATAATAATTCTCAAATACCATTCAAATTGGAATTAGAAACTGCACATAATCAGTTTAGTTTCAGCTCTATGTGGCATAACACATCCTCTAATCTTGTATGAAATTCACCAAATTGTAGAGTTTAAAGAACTGGAAAATACCTACAATATGGAAAGCTGCGCCTTCAACAGACACAGCTGATTTCATTTACCCAATTTAAATATTGGTACAGTAGACTATGTACTCTTGAGAAACGTCCTTTCACACAAAATCAAGAAATGCTTTGGAGAAACATAAGCGATCAGAAAGCTAATTAAGTTATATGCTGTGGCTCACAGAGAGCAACCTGTTTTGGATTTGGGTAGTCTCCTCTAGTTACTTCAAAAAGGAAATTAAGCTTATTAGAATACAAAACTTGTTAAACTCTTTAATATCCCCTTAAGGCGATATTTAAAGTTCAAGGTTTAGGACAGCTACTAAATTCAGTTAACCCCTATTGGCAGGGATTTATAATGACCACACTTGGTTACTTTTATTTATTTATTTTTGCCAAATTAATCTGTAGTAAAATCGCCTTTTTTTTTTTTTTTTTCCTATTTATAGAGGATCCCATCCTTGTATCTTACGCTTATTGGAACAGAAGTAAACAGGCAGGAGACAAGGGGAGGAAGGGACTCTAACAACAGAATTCAGTCTGGAAAGTGAACACTATCCAAAATTACTACATAGGATCCAAGGAACTCAGGAGTAAGATGCTAAAAATGAAATCTAGTACTGTCCTCTCATATATAATGGAAACATTCACAGGCAAGCATTCCAAAGGTTCCCTACGATAGGTTCCTCTAATGGGAGCTAGGTGAGGTCACTGACCTCCTGCATGCATAGGAGAAAGTCATCCAAGGGTTTTCCTCCTCAAAGGGTCTTACAGAGTCAAAACGGAAGATCTGTTTCTCAGTGATTTGTTTGGTGCTCTAGATTCACAACAGCTCTTAAATTGAGTTTGCAGAAATAAATCAGAGATGCGCAATATGGATAAGAGAAATGACTGAAGTACAATATACCTAAACACAGATAAGACTATTAGGAGGAAAATATTACAGGAATTAATTAGGCTGGAATAGAGGGCTTAAATAATAGAAGTCTTTAAAAATAGAAAAAAAAATGCATTCAGACAATTAACCAAGTAGTTATTGTGTTACCTAACTGTATGCTTCCGTTGTGCTGCCATTACATATGCAGTAGTGCAGTCAACGGACATAGTCACTTGTCATCAACGATTTTGTAATCTAGTGATGGAGAGTGGAATTCTACAATATAAACCAGGAGAAATAAAATAAATACATGATAACTTATCATGGTAAAAGTTACAGAGGAAAATTTCTGCATGCTGTTAGTCAGTTACAATTTAGATTAAGGAGTCAAGGAAGGGCTCTTTGAGGAAGTATACTAAAGCTGAGAAAATCAGGATAAGTAGGGGTTCATTCAGTATAACTGAGGGATGAACACTCCAGGAGAAGGCACTAATTGGCTTGCTTGCAAGGAAGAGTGGAGAGAAAGTGACGAGAGAGGCAACTGGGGAAGTAATCAGGAGCTCTGTGAGCTAAGAATCTAGTGTTTTACTTTACTTCAGTAAGGCCAATAAAACTTTTTATGCAGAGGAATGACAGAATACAAGTTTTGTATTAAAAAGTATGGATGTCAAATTGGAAGCTAGTGTCATAATTGAAACTGAAGAAGTTGATGGCTTGGATTAAGGTGATGGCAATGGAGTTTAAAAAGAAGGGGATGCTTTCCAAATGTATTTTGGGCATAGAATCAAAGCATTTGTCTTGAATTGGAAGGGGATGTTTCAAATTTCTGATAAGAACAATAGGTTAGAGATACAAATTATTTAAGTGGGTAAAATTGGAGGCAGGAGACATTAAGAGGAGAGGATGAAGAGATCCATCCCAAGTGTGTTAAACTTGAGATGTGCCTGGGATTTCAATGTGGCAATATCAAGAATGGAGATGAGATCAGATTCATAAAACAGAGTAGAGATGGAAGTTGATAATCTAGTGAGATGATCTAGGGAAAAATGTAGATTAAAAAGAGGTCTAGAACCTGGCACTGAGAAATTTCAATATTTCTGAGATTGCTTCCTGGCAGCATGATTTTGAGAAACAGGAAGCTTGAAGATTTTTGTAAGAATATGATTATAATGATGGGCCATGAATCTAAGTTGACTATAGAGGGATGTGAGGATAGGAAGCAGCTCAGGGATAGTGAGACACAGAAAAGAATAAATGAAAGAAAATGAACTGGAAGGGAAGGAGAATGTAGTTGGAGAATGGGGTGTTTGAAATATTAGATTCAGATGTGACGTTTCTGCTGATGACCGAGTTCTGTACAACTAACAGGATGTATGTGAACAAGAGCCAATGAAATGAACTGTAACATACATGATTTACTTTTACTACTGGGAATTTTTTCTTTTTTTTTTAGTATAGCTTTGAAAGACTCTAAATTCTGCTTCTAATGGAGTTTATAGATTCTCTTTATGAAGATAGTGTTTTATTTTTAAAAGCAACGTAACTTTTCAGAACTTTTCTTAATCACTTTAGCTATATACTTTCTTAAGGAAAAGAGGATTGGTTAACCAACTTTTCAAGATCATGCCAATAACATAGGATCGTGTGACATTTAAATAATGGGCCTTTAATATAAAAGGAATTCTGCATTTTTCACCTCAGAAATAGATGAATTGTTTTCATATATGCAAATCAACAAAACCTATAAAGTCAAAAGATATAATTAAATAATGTGAATTTTTAAAAATCCACTAGTATGACACAGGATCTAGCTAAGAGTTACTCATACTATGTGAAGTCATATGCATGAACTTTTGTAACGTGAAAATTTTATAGAACAAATTTTTTTTTAAATATTACTAATCTGATATAATCTGAGAGAAAATATAAACTACCAGTAAATTGTATTCATCTCACCCCATTATTATGACATCAGTTAGAGTTGAAACAACTCCCACCAAGATAAAAACAATACAGATAACATAAACATAATTCATACGAACATTTCTTTAGAAAATAGCAAAATGTTAGTTGTGTAAGATAAATAAAATTTCCTCTCATATAGGGAGAAGAAAACAAGTTATTCTTCTTTTAATAAAAATATTACCATTTATATAATAAGGCTGGGTGTTTTGAAACACATTTCCTTACAGTAATCTTCTGTGAACTATGTGGTGAATTTGGTATGGGAAAACTGAAAGTGAAGCAAAGAAGATTCATGCAAGCACTAAGCCTGTATCTTTGATCAGTCACTGGAATTTAGAATCATTACAGAATTTCTTCCATTCTCAGCTAATTTTTTTTTTTTTTTTTTGAGACAGAGTCTCACTTTGTTGCCCGGACTAGAGTGCCTCAGCTAATTTTTTAAGAAAACAATTTAGATAAAACACTGATGTTAGGCATAAATATTGTTGTAAAAATACAGAGTGGTGTGAACTCAGGAAAGTGGTAGAGCCTGTCTGATTTTATCAGACCATGGTCCCATAATCTAAGAATCTTGTTCAATAACATCATTCTTAGGTATGTGTTCAGCACCATTTGATAGATTAAAAAAAAAAAAGCCACATTTTTCCCATTGAAATGGTGCTATCTAAAACAAGAACTAGGACCATGTGTAAATGCAGACATTCGTCTTATGAAGGTGTACATTTGGAGTCATTTTCTTAATGTTGTTCAATGTGATCTTTATGGCAATGAAGAATGCACTGGCCACTCACTAGCAGTGTGTTATTATTGTCATTATGAATCCATTAGACATATTCAGGTGAGCTGAGTAAAAGCCCTGTGACCAAATTCTCCTTCTCTTGCTTTCAGTGTAGCATTTAATAGTGCACATACTGCCCCATATTTATTTTTTGCCTACGGTAAAAATTCTAAGAAAATGAAAAAGTCCTCTCCTTTGCCCTTGAATATCAATAGAAATGTTGAATGTAGGTATGAATTTTGAGTATTAAGTTGCCGCATTTGTGACATATATTAACCAGTAAAGCACAGTTATAGCTCATTGAATCTAGACTATTCTGCTCTAAGTGTAAAGTTGCGGGGTGGGAAAGGGTCTAAATGATTAATGAGAGTGCAATTTCCATTGTCTTTGGAAACTTTATTTTCTTTCTATAAAATAGTATAAAACCCATAGATATGCATGCGTATAAATATACACATGCACTAGTTTGCAAAAGAGACATGTAATATGTTTGCAGCACATCTTATTTCAGTTTGAAAGTTATCCTCGGAACATTCTATCATAGTGTTGTACCGGCTGACTTCCACTCACTTTTCTTTGCCCAACAGCTTTCTCTTGCCACCAAAGCCTATTTTGCTACCCTCTGGAGGTAGGTCATGTAGGAGGATAAATGTCCCTCTCTCCCAGGACCCCTCAATCAATAACTGACAGAGCCCGTGTAATGGCTCCAGCTCCCTGAATCCTGAGTAGGATAATTCCGAGGTGTATGACACTGCCTGCCAGTGTCTCTCCAGTAGACAGAAGCTCCAGTTTCTCACAATGGCATCTAGCTTTATGTTCCCCTATCTTATTTCCACATCCCCCTACTGATGAGTCTTTCACCTTCATAATAAACTACTTTCACTCAAGTCCTTGTTTCAGGGGCAACGTCTACTTCTGGAAGAACCGTAACTAAGACATATGTTAAACATATTATTTTTAACCTAATAACTCTAGAACACTTGTAATTTCAACTACATCCTTAGGTCCAAATTACAAATAATTTTTGTTATACAAACCTTTTGCTTGGGGTTTAATAGGTTATTCAAATACTTATAATGATCTACACACATAACAGATGAGCTGAAAACGTAGGTATGCAATGTAGTCATAGGTTTACGTTAAAATTACTCCAGCCTATGTAAAATATTGAATTCACCATCAATGTTGCCAGTAAAACCGTGTTTTAATCACGGTGATGTTATCCTTCTAATGTTTTGAAAGAAGTCATCAAAATAGTAGGAAGTGTTCCTGCCTAATATTTATTGAAACGCTGCCAATAGCAGTCCGTCAATCTGTTAAACTTCTAGCATCTATCCACAAGTGGGAAAGGCACTGTCAAAATATTTTCCTTAACTTTCCTTAACTTTTAAAAAGAACAAATTCCTTTGAGTATGTTGGTTACCAAATCCATCAACCATCTAGGAAAATGACTCCTTTCATGGCTCAATCAGAGTCTCATCTAAAATTCAGTGGAAATCTAAGACTTCAAGCTGCCATCCCCACTCTTGTTTCCATGGGAATAGACTTCAGATCAAGAAACAAAAAATGGATGGGGTTAGGAGCTTTCAAATAATCATTCAAAATCATGATGAGGTTTTTAGAGCTTTTTTTCCCTTCGTTATTATTTTGTAGCCTCTTAACCCCCTTTTGCCAGTCTGTTTCCATGGAAATATGACAAAAATGGCTGTCGAAGCCTCCAGCAGGGATTATTAGCATTGTTGTGAATTTCAGCTTTGGCTGTAGCTTAGGCTCGGCAAGATCTTTTTCTATCAGTTTTATAAATTAACCAACAGTTTCTACTCATTGTAATTTTCCATTATAATTTCTAACTTCTTTTAAAGTTCCTTTCACAATTGTATAGCTATGATCAAGATCAATTTGAGTAATTGGGACATGACTGAAAAAGGCTTCAGTTTTAAATGTTAACATATGAGCCAGGACATGTAGCAGCAGAGAGTATCAGAATCTTTAGAGACCTACACAAAGAAACATTATATAGTTACTGGACTCATTGTCTGTTAGACAGGTATTGGAAGATATGCAACAAGGGTGATATTTAAAATGTAAAGCAACTGGTAAGTCATGGAACCAAACAATCAGAAGAGTAGGTTTATACCAGCTGATTATTAGCCCTATTATATAATAACCAATAATAAGTTAAGCTAAAAGTAGTCTTATACAAAGTGGTTAGCATTATACCCAAATAAATTATTCAAGGTCACAGACTAAGCTCCAGAAAAACTTGCAAAAGAGCTTACAAGAAAAACTGTAGAAATATATAGCAATCCATCTTTTAAAAAAATCAAAGTGCATATACTTGCATCATCTTTCATATGAAGGTCATTTGAGAATCAAAATCATCCTTATTACTGAAGACATTATGCTAAAAAATAGAGAAAGAACGTATATGATCTTTGATAGAACCCCTGGCAAGATACCTTGTGTTGAATGTGAAAAAAATAACAGCATGCTACATATATAGCTTTATTCTATCCTACTCTCTGAAATTTGCTGAACAGCTCAATCTACAATTTTTGCTTGGGGAAATCTTAAAGTTCTGATTGACCTTATAAAGTACATTTATTCTTTAGAATTCTCTTATTATTCTATAGTTGGATGTTTTTTGTTTTTGGTTTTTTTTTAACCTATAATGTCTTATCTTCTGAATTGGAATTAAAAAAGATAAATTACAAGGAATAATTATCTGACTCAGGTAGCTTTCTAATTTAAATTTAGCAGAGACTGATTTATTATAGAAAGTAACATTGATTGATATTTTCAACCAAGTGGATCATAACCATAATAAAGTAAAGCAGTACAATTAATTTTTCAAGTCATCGTTACTATTTCCAAAATACGGTTTGGCATAGTAGTTAAACACTTAGCCCTTGAAAGCAGGGGCTTGCCTGCAGGCCAAATCTGGCCTACAGCTTATTTGTGTAAATAAAAAGTTTTGTTGGAACACAGTCACACCCACTGGCATTTTGTTTTGCTTCAATTGCCTATGGCTGCTTTCCCACCAAAAAGGGCAGAGTTGAATAGTTGCCACAGAGAACACATAGCATGTAAAATCTGACTATTCTTTGGCTCTTAAAAAGAAGTTTACTGATCCCTTCTCAAGCCTGGCTGCCTGAACTAAAAGCCTAGACATGCCATTTCCTAACTTTGCGACCTTGTCTGACCCTGGGTCAAATCCAGGTTCCTGGATTGTCATATCGGAGAATTAAATGAGTTATTATTTGTGAATTATTTATAACAGTGCTTAGTGCTTAGTAACTACTTTCTAAATATTAGTGACTTCTTATTACCATCACCACACAGTCCTTCTAATACCGTTCATTGTAACTAATTTTAAGAAATACACTCCTTATATCTGATTATTGAATACAATTGGTTATTTTTGGTTATTAAATATATTTTCAGTTCGAATTACATACTGCATTCACTTGAAGGCTATTTGGCTATATTCAACAATAAAATATAAAAATATTTTATGTCTAATTCAACATAAAAGGTAATTCACCCTGAGGATTGCAAATATCTTCAAATTCTAAAATCAAGTTCTAATGAACTATCTAGGAAGACAGTTGTGAATCAGAGGTAATCTAAAAGTATAATATAATGGGAAATGGCCTTAGAAATTTCTTTAATTATATGATTATAACATTTCCATAGAAAAAAACTTTATAAGTTATATAGTCTTTTTTTGTGTTTTGTTTTTTTTTAATTCTCAAAGCAATTTATTTGATAATGGATAAAAATGTGATTGCCTGGGCATCTATACTTACATCCATGAACTCCACATTGGCCTTGGGACCAGTTGTCTCATTAAGAATCTTAATAGCCACAGGAATCTTCACTGTTTCTCCTTCAGGTACCCAAATGCCCTTTGAGGGAAAAAGTTCACATTAAATTTGACTTATCAACTATTAACATCTTAAAAAATAATTTAGAAGTCGTATGTTCTTTTATTCAATCAATAAACATTTATTTAGCAACTGTTACATGTTACATCTGCAACTTTACTGTCTGTTTTCATTATCTGAAGATGAATTACATATATATATGACACATATATATATCTTCTGCTTTTAAGGTATTTATATCATTATCAATTTTAACTTTTGTGCATGAAAAAGGCTTTGAATAGTGAATAAATCATTGAAATAGAATAGAATAACAACGTCTGATTTGGATGAGATCAACTTTTCAAGACTTTGAGAAGGTTGTTCCATTTTTTGAACTTCAATTGTCTCATTTGTAATTTAGTAGATTGGGCTAAGTAATGTTAGAGCTCTGTTTCAGCTTGCATATTTTCTAATCATTCTACAACAACAGAAAAGGAATATAAAAAGCATATTCTCATGTTCCTCAACCTCGGATTAATTTAAGAATTAATTCAACAGTATGTATTCGAGATTTAGTTTTCAAAGGGAAGTAGTAGGGAGTATTAATTTGTCTATATTATTAAAAAGCATGTATGTATATTGGAAGGATATTTATTATCTCTGAAGAAGTATAAAATATTTATATTGACCATTGCTAATTCTCTCTTCTTATCAAAATATAATATCCGAATACGATCTATACACTGGGAAAGTAAGTTGGTAGAGTTTATGTAAGGTATAACATTAAGCTAAATAATAGCATTTCTGGGTAAACTGAATTCAAAGATTTAAATGGGGACAATGATTTTTATAAGACATACAAGGATGAACAGATCATACAAGAATATTTTTTAAGGGCCATGTTGTCCCAAATGAACACAAAAGCAAATATGAGGTCATGAGAAGAAAAATATCTCAAATTTTAATTTATTAACATTGACATCAAAAAAGACTTTTAATAAGAGTTTTAACATTAAAATAGGAGGAAGAAAAAAATAGTCTGATATTCCTGAACAGAATATCTCCATTTCCTGTCTTTCTTAATATAAGCTGGTTGTAGTCATAAAGAAAAGGTAAAAATATTTTTTTCACTTTGAACTTCTATGCTGAAACATAAGTATTTGTGTTACCCAAAGTTGTAATAATATGAGGAGACCTGAACACAAGAATTATTCAGAAGTACAGTAATAATAATAAAGAAAAGACTTTAACCTTTAGAATTCACCTTTAGCGAATTTACGGTTATGTTTTTCATGGTAAGACTGAATAGGGAAATCTATGTGTCAAATGCAAAATAATAAACCAAGTTGCTTGTATGTAATTTAAAAAAATTAAAGCAGAAATAGAAAAAAAAAACTCCAAGACCAATAGGCTACATTTTCTCACTGATGGTATCTAGGACAGAGAACAGGCTTATTATTCATTACTCAATTAAGCAGCTGCAGATATAGCATCAATATTAAAGTATTCCTCAAGTATATTTATAAAATAAAATATAAATTCAATGTGAACTAATTTGTACTGCTTTTTTAAAATAAGTATAGTCATTATTTTGGGGGCCTGACCAGATAAAAATTAAACTCTGCTGATACTTATGATATTGGTTCCAATCTTTAATGCTTAAATATAACATATTTCTACTTAGGAGGAAAAAACCCACAAATAATTGGTTAAGCCAATTTACATTTCTATGGTCAGTAGTAATCCTTTATAGTTTAAGACAATATGTACTTGTAACAACCGATGTAGTGATTAAAACTTGGGGTCAACCATATACATGCCAGGCATAAAATTCAAACAAACTTACGGAACTTCCAATAACATTCACTACAAGTAATTTCAATAAAGGTAAAACACTCATGGACAACAAATAACTACTCTTTTTTTTTTTTAATTTATTGATTTTTTTTTTTTTTTTTTTAGACAGAGCCTCACTCTGTCATGTGGGCTACAGTGCTGTGGCTTCAGCCTAGCTCATAGCAACCTCAAACTCCTGGGCTCAAACAATCCTTCTGCCTCAGCCTCCCAAGTGGCTGAGACTATAGGCATGCGCCACCGCACCTGGCTAATTTATTTTTATTTTTATTATTTTTAATTTTTTTAATTTTTTAATTTTTATTTTTAATTTTTTTTTTTATTTTTAACTCCTGCTCAATTTGGTCTTGAACTCCTGAGTTCAAGTGATCCTACCGCCTTGGCTTCCCACAGTGCTAGGATTACAGGCATGAGCCACCATGCCTGGCCATAATTGCTCTTCATAAAAGTATTAATAAAGTCTTATTATTAAATGTTTCAATAAGTAATATTTTCCCCATTAAGGTGAACAGATAGCATTTAGTCTTGAGTTAAAGGGCATCCATATTTTAAAATTAAATTTAATTTCCAGACCATATTATCTTAAAAAATAAAAGGGTGATTGTGTTCTAGGAATAATCCGAGATTGAGTTACTTTAAATATCAAAGTTTGTTATGATACATTTAAATTTGGCCACTTATCTCTATCTCTCTTCTCCATAAATACAAATATGCTAACTTGCTTTAAATTTTGTCCATGTGACATGGAGAATTGGTAACACCAAAATTTAAGGGCAAGAAGCTCTAGTATATTTCTACTGACTTGTTCTGTGGTTCAACACAGAAATCTTCACTTACATCTATGGATATGGATATTTGAAGCAATTACCAGATAATTCAGGTGGGGAAAAATCCTGCAACAGGTCATTAGAATGGGGGTTTATGGCAGCTGGGTGATCCAGAATGACTGTCAGTAATTCACTGACAGTCTGTCTGTAATTCACTGCATTACTTTCAATTTGCCAATTGTTTAAATCAAGGCTGGAATTTAGGACATTACATTTATTAATCCAAATAATTTTATTGACATTGTTTTATCATAGACATATATAAAGATTAAAATTATTAAAGGTATGAGTAAAATTACTATAAACAAATAGGTTAAATTTTTAACTATATAAAATGATAGTGTCCAAGTTCTTTTCTAGCATAATATAAAAAGAAAAACAGGAAAAATTGTGTTCCTTTGAATGCACACAGAATCTGAAGATTTGAAAAGACATCAAGTCAGCCTAGAATAGTGCCTAGTAGGCAAAGTAGGTACTCAGTTAACAATTTGAAAAAATGTGTACTAAAAGATTAAGAAACTTCCTTCCACATTTTGACCTTAGAATAGAACTGTTTTATTTTAAGGAAATTAGATTATTTTGGAGCATCAGGGGAGAAAAATTTAGGTTTTGTTCTAATTGGTAATATTTTCTGTTAAATAATTGTTTTAAATAGAAAAAAAAAAAAGAACACTTACAATGCAAAATTCCTAAGCTCCAATCTATTTTAACAGATATGTTTGTAAAAACATAGGCTTGCATATAACTTTAAGAACAATATTAAACTGCCAAAGTGAATTTCGGGAATTATATTAATGGATATTATAAGAAGATTTTAGCATTAGCACAGTCAAGTTTCTTATTCTTTTTTTTTTTTTTACCATTAAAATAAATTTTACCACAATTAATCTTGGGCCTGGACTCTGGATTGGTCCTACAATTAAGGCAAATAAGTAAACATACAAATGCTATCATTTGAGCTTTTCCTTTCTAGAAATATCTCTTATTGAAAATGCATGATGTCACACTTTTCACCTATCTGATCTGCATTTCACATATAAAGTCATTGTTTTAGTCTGCCAATAATGATAAGGACATCAAAACTATGGAAATTACAAAATCATAAGTGTAACCAGGTAGGCAAAAAATGATTTAGGAGTTAGTTCCATCCTATTAAGGCATCAGTGCATTTGTGTGGCTTCTAAAGACATCAGCTAGTAGGGTCCTGATGGGAAGGCTTTTGGATAAAAATAGCAGAAGAGAAAAAGAGCAAGGGATTATGGCACATAGCCCAGGCATGTCTGGGATTTCATGGAGCACTGTGTAGGGGTAATGAGAGAGGTTGGAGCTGGCTATTTTGGATGATGGTAATTTGCCAAAAGAAAAAGGATATTAAAAGGGGCTCAGGAGGGCATTGACAGAAAGAAGCATATTTGGTGGCTTTGTATCAGTGTTTCCTGTCTTTCTCTCAATACTATATCCATTCCAGCTTGTTCAATAAAAATTAATGAATTCATTTGTGCAGCAACTTCTCAATACTATAAAGATGAATATTATTAATAAAAGGAAATTAGGTTGGCTAAAGTAATAACTCTGGCTATTATTTTTTTAAAGTCTGAAACAACACTTAAAATAACTGATAGTATGTAGTGTTTTTTACTTACTTTATAAACAGTTCCAAAAGCACCTGAGCCAAGGACTTTTACCCTCTTGAGTTCAGTTTCTTTCAGGATACGAAGTTGAGCTTGATTGGGTGCTGTGCCACTGGGAGTCAAGGGTTCTACCAGCTGCAAAGTAAAAAGGATAAGGTTATACAACGTTCAATCCAACAATCAGTCCTTCTCTCTCTGGTTGTCTTTCTTGTACATGCAAAAAAACACACAATCACCTTTTCTTTGACAAACAATACCTTTGTAATATGCGCCACTCACCATACCCAGACACACATTTACGTATTCCTTTAGACCCTATCCTTTCTCTTCTCCTGCTCTTTGCCAGGGCAAACACTAGTAACAAATGCGTGCCTACCTTGATGTATCCTAAGGTGGGAGATTTCATACATTAGAAACAAAAGGAAATGCTGCCTTCTGAGAGCTTAAAAATGTCTCTGGGAAGCCAGGACAAACACATCAGAAGAGAGGGAAAAAAGTTAGCACAATGCCGATACCCTAGGACCACGTTGCTAAAATTTTTCTGTACATGTGAATTACCTGAAGTTCTTGTTAAATGCAGGTCCCGGTTCAGTAGGTCTGGAGTAGGCTTGAAATTTTGCCTACTGGAAATTCATAGAACTCTAGGTGATGCCTATGTACTATGGTGGTCCTTAAACACATTGTAAGTATAAAGGCCCGAGTGTACCTGTTAGGTTAAAAATTCTAAAAGTTTATGATTTGATTCTAGATCATAAATGAATGCTATTAAGTGCAAGGAATAACATATCCACTGGGAAATGAGACTCACTGGTTTTGGCTTCCCAGAGAAGCTACACACCTAAAGATCAGTCCTGAGATAATGAAAATGGGTAGACTTTGGGTGGGCACTGCTACTGTGAAGAGCAGTCTGGGCACAGCGGAGTGGGGATGGAAGAACACACCTACAGGGTAACATGGCAGGGAGCGGGACAGGACTGCAGGATGCGTTTAGGGTGGGAAACACCAGGTCGTGAGATGGGCTGGATGTGGCCAAAGAAGTAAAATTAGGCTGCTAGTTCTTGATGTCATAGTTGAAATATGATTCAGCTAGAGAGGATGAATGAGGTAGGGGAAAGGTATTTGAATATGTGCCAATTATTTCCATATGTGAGAAAAAAATGTACACATAAGAGAGACTCTGGGCACTAAAAAGCCTCTATCCTAAGTTAAAATCTCAGGTTTTTATCTACATGTGAGAAAAAAAGGCAAGTGAGAGAAATAAGAGGGTTTTTTTTTCTTTTAAGTTAAATAAAGGAACTAAGTTTTACACATAGACAAATATCCTGTGTATTTTTTTTTCAGCATAAAAAAATAATTAAAGGCTACTCCTACTCAAATTCTCTTGAAACCACCACAGTATTTCAAGATACCTGTTTACAAAATGAAGTGCACTGTGGCTCTCCAGGGTGAGTGTTATCATCATGCATCTGTGAACATCACAGCCCTCATAGTGGAACAGTCTTAAGTGAAGGTAAGGGTAGCTCTAGCGACAACTTCAGGAAGAACAGGATAAAAATGACCAACAAACTTAGGCTATTTGCTAAGTTTAACCACTTACTGCTTCTAATTTCATTTTCAAATTTGTATTATACAAAATGATAAATTTGATAACATGTAACTAAATTCAAGTTACATAAAAAAAATTCAGAACGAATCACTAAATTATTTGTTAAACCTAAAAATGAATCTCTAGCAGAGACTTCTTCATTTGAAATCAACTCTACTGTACAGGGGTTTTTGGTAGATTTTGATATGTGTATTATGTGTATAATGAGTAACTTTTATGAGACATTTTTAAATATCACATAAAAAGTCATATAAAATCACAAGCAAAATTGGGGAGGGAGCTTCAGCACTTTGGGCTACATATACTTAAAATATATACATATGTATGTCTTGGCATATATCATATAGTGACTTCAGATTTTGAAAACTTCTACCTGAGATTTTTAATTTCCTACAGTTTTCTCAGGTATCATTTAAAACATTTCTACAAACACATTTTTCAAGGAATTTTAATATTATTCCTTTAAAAGAAACATAGTATCATTTTGCCAGTCAGAAGCGATATGGTGGAAGAGGATTGAGTTTAAATGTGAAGGTTTTTATGCCACTGCTGCCACTCACAGGGTTAGAAAGCACCTTTCCCTGCCCCCCCCAACTCCCGGCTTCTTATTTCCCATCTGCGAAATGGGTATAACAATAATTACTTTAGATTATTGTTAAATGAAGAAATAACATAACACTGGTGGAAAAGTCTGGAATGCTGACTGGCATACTGCAGGCACTGGATTTGTCACTCTTCAAGGGATAGGATGATGTCTCATCAATACATTTTTGAATCATTGCATCAACCAAAGCACCAAGCTTACAGTGAATCTCAGTGCCTCTCAGTCAGTGTGTGCTGGAAAATTTAACATAAGAAAGACAATCTGGAGTAGAATGATTTGGGGAAAGTGTATCAACTTTAAGTACATCCCAACATTACGTCAAGATTCAATAAGTTCTTCACCTATGAGGCAAATTTCTAGCAATATTTAAGGATTTAAATTGATCCTCTTAAGAATTCCTTTTCTATTTAGAAGATGGTATAAAATCATATTTATTTTTACTGAGAGAAACGGCTTTCTATGATTATCTTACATCCAAATGTAAAATAATTTACTACTAAGCAATAATTTTCTACAAAAATAAAAGCTGCTTATAAAACCAATTAGTGTATTATTTATTTTGTAAGGAAATGACAATTTGAAGGAAATTCTTATAAAAAACAAAATTAAAAAAAAAAACTAAAACAAAGGAACACAACTCTTTTCGTAGAAATGAGCCTTCCCTGCATGTGATTAAAAGATGGAATTTCTCTTCCATTTATTTAAACACCTGATGTCCGCTGTTGTTCCAAGCCTTCAGTGCCTCTCCAAACTCTAGTTTATAAGAATTCGCTTTTCAGAATTCTCTCACTGACTGCCCCAAGCTGGCCATGAGGAAGAATTCTACCTGCCTCCAATATCCTAGTTAAGTTGAAAATATGCACAGCACGTGTTGTGCCCAGACTTTCATTCTCATGTTCAAGGTTGAACGTGATCAAATTAATCTTCTATAGGCATCCAGCTAAAGTAAGAATTATTACTAGGTTTTCCCATGTGTAATTGACTACGTTTTTTGTTTTTGTTTTTTTTTTTTTTTTTGCTTGAGCATGTCTGTTGATGAGAAAGCTCATTCTAATTTCAGACAACTCCAATCCCTAGAAAGTACTTTTCTATAAGTAGCTATAGAGTAGTTTCCTGAAAACTTCACATGATGCTTCTATCTAGTTTTAACTTCTGGAGGGAAAAAGCTAGAATTTATTTCATTATCAGTGTACAAAATTCATGAGTGAATGAATATTCCCATTCCTGTTAGTGTTCAGAGGGAAACTCAGATTGTCACAGTGACAATGAGAAAGAAAACAAACCCAGGGTAGACTTAGTCTCAGAAAAGAATTTGATCTGAATTGCTCTGATAGGCAAGAATATTTGTATCAAGACAGAGGTAGAAGTTAAGAAGGGTCTAGAAATGCATAGTGTTCTGTAAATGTTTTTCCCCTGTACAATGAAAACTATCAGCTTTCATGCTAGAGAATTCAGTGTAGCAATATAGAAGAAATTATAATCATTTAGGAGTAATTAACATATTCACAATAACCACCATGGATAATATTAAATGCATCTCGTGAATTGTGTTGTAAGGTCTGTGTGATTACAACCCTAAGCTTTATCCTATAAGCTTGGTCTTTCACTGCTGGTATAATGAGATTATTGGCTACTGATTTAACGATCCTAGTTAAAGCATATATACTTGCCTATCTGATTATATTTTGAACCAGAAAAATTCTCTTTCTGATGTTTTCCTAGTTCTGAAACTGAGATGTCTTCTACCCAGATATTTTCTATTTCTACTGCTTTGAGATATCCTCCATCCAGAGCTTGCTAATGGGAACTCCCCTACATACACACAAAGAAGCAGATACGTTTTTCCTCCAGTACAATCATTTTCTTGACCCCTGCCATCTATCTACTTGAAGCCATGAAACTGTCTTGATTGGTTTTACTATATAATACGATTTTTCATCAGCTTGGTCTAATGTACTATAAATAAAATCCTCACTGGGAAATTGAACAGAATTTTACTTGGATTAAAAAAACTGAATATCATCGAAACCTAAACCTAATGAAAATCTCTAAACCCATGAAAAGCAGAAAGAAACACCTCACCTCTGTTTCCAGGAATCTTCTCAAGGCTCTTTTCTTTTTGATGCTCTTTCTTCTAACATAAACTGCAAATGTTAGACCCACAATGACCAGGATGAAGAGACCACCAATGACTCCAGCTGCAATCAGTGGAGTTCTGCCAACCAGAATGAAAGAAAAAAGTATGAAGAGAGAGAAAACACAGAAAGTGGAAAGAGCAGTTGTGCAAGATGTTATCCACATTTTACAAATCTAGTCATTTAGATGAAATGCAAATAATATGGCACTGGGGATCTACCAAAACCTTTCTCATGGTGAAAACTGTAGGTTTTGTTTGTTCTTTCCTTTTCTTTTTTTTTGAAATAATAAACCATGCACATTAAACTACTCTTTGAGGATGAGCAGCCACAACATGCCATTTGATGAAAAAAAGTAAAGCTCAGTAACAGAATGAAGAATATATGCCAAATGTTGGTATGGCAACATTTAACATTTACAAAATTTTACTATCATCTATGAATAAATGGAAAATACACTTCAATAACATTGTCATGGTATATGATTTCATTTTCAGTGTTTTCTCTAAAGTGGACTTTTACAACAGTGGCACTATTGACATTTTGGGCTAGATACCAGTTTGTTGTGGAGGAGTGTCCTGTGCATTTTAGGATGTACAGCAGCACCCCAGCCTTCATCTGCTAGATGCCGGCAGCACCCCCACCCTCCAGTCATGGCGATGTCTGCAGACATTGTCAAAGGCCTGTCAACATTACCCTCAGTTAAGAACCACTGCTCCAAAGTAAAAATGGGTGGTCTGGACACATATGAACCCCACACTGCTAGAGTAGAAGGCAACAGTGAGAGAGTGGTTATTGCCAAAAGTGCTATTTGAAACTCTGATCAAAGAGCAACTCTGGTAGAATAAAGGGCAGGAGAAAGATAAAGAATTGGGTCAGACAGGTTTAAGTTTTCAGAGATGGCCGGGCGTGGTGGCTCACGCCTGTAATCCTAGCACTCTGGGAGGCTGAGACAGGAGGATCGCTCAAGGTCAGGAGTTCGAAACCAACCTGAGCAAGAGCGAGACCCTGTCTCTACTAAAAATAGAAACAAATTAATTGGTCAACTAAAAATATATAGAAAAAATGAGCCGGGCATGGTGGTGCATGTCTGTAGTCCCAGCGACTCGGGAGGCTGAGGCAGAAGGATGGCTTGAGCCCAGGAGTTTGAGGTTGCTGTGAGCTAGGCTGACGCCACGGCACTTTAGCCTGGGCAACAAAAAACAAAGTAAGACTACGTCTCAAAAAAAAAGTTTTCAGAGAGATGATGACAGGAGTATTATAATCAAAAGTGTATTCTAAGCATTGTATTCTCATAAAAGAGGTCTGCACACTAAGTATTACATAAAAAGATGTAAACGGTACCAAAAAGGAATTAGCAAGAGATTCATTGGAGATTTTTATTCTGAAAATGCTTTTCTAATGTATTTTTAGCAATGATATAATTTTGAAACTTATCATTTCTTATTGTTTTCTAAGATAAATATTTCCTTGCTTGAAGAGTAATATTTGTGGTTTTTAATTTTCTTGTTCTAAAATAGAGCAATATCTATAAGGTTTCAGTGGTCAGAGTCCTGAAATATATTAATTTCATTTGCCATAGCAAATAACCTGGAGTGAAACACACAAGTGTTACCTAACCAATATTTGACCATGAAGCCATGATGGATATCAAAATTAAAAAGGAATTCCCTGTATAATCATGCTGTCCATAATGAAGCCTTTTATATCTTATAGTTCTATTTTTAGAAGAATCTATTCTATACACTACATTCTTATAGAAAAATGATTTTCTTTTGCAAAATAAACTTTTGCTCAAAGATAGGTCAGAAATAATGATAATGGATGATCATAAATAAAATCTTGAAATGTTAAAGAGCTCTTGAAAAAATGTTTGTAATTTCTATAAATAAAGTCATGCCTTTTAAAAATTATGACTGCTATACTGTCATATAAAACCGCAAAAAAACCTAAAAAGGTAGTTCATCCAAAAGGTTGTTTCCTGACAGCTCAAAGCACTATAGCATACGGAAATGTTGCTATAATTCAACTAGATTTTTCTAAATGGGATTTTCTAAGGATATAAAAATCTATGCTGAGAAAATTAAACTATAGTATGGACACTAACTCATCATTGTGGTATGTTTTCACTTGTGTAAGATCATATTTTTGAACATCCCAGTTAAATGCTCAAAAATACACTTAAATATGTATTTCAGAAAATATTTTAGGTTTTCAGTCCAAGGCATAATTTTTAGCTGAAATGCCTAACATATCCCTGAAAAATCACTAGTATAGAAAGGACTGTATTTTTGTTTCCTCAGCCCAATTTATTATTACAAAGAATGTACGTATAATTGAGAGTAGTGTCCAACATTTTGTTAACTGAACATTTAGACCAAACTCTAAACTGTTTATTTTTCAAAAGAATAGATGATATATATCTATGAAAATATGTCAATGTAAATTAAAAGAAATGCTCTATTTTAGTTTTTGTTTGCTTGTTTTTTTAAGAACGAACTTCCCATAGAACAAAACAAGACCTCTTTTCATCTTATTTCAGGGAAGATCAATTGCCACATCATTACTATACTTCAGCTGGCTTTAGTAGTCAAAATATAATATTCAAAAACTCACTAGGCAGTAATTTCTGTTTTACTGGTTAGCATTTAAATATTTTCCCACAGCAATTCCTTTGGTTGATTTGGTTTATTTTTTCTTCTTTTACTACTCTGCAGGAATGTTAGAGGTACAAACAATCAGAAAAAAATAAAGAACCATAATTTCTGCACCTAGAAATCACACATTATCCCTGGTGGTCTAATGGTTAAAAAAAAAAATAATAAATAAATAAATAAATCATACATTAGTGTTTTGCTAAACATTTTTAGAGGCCAAATTCTTCATATAACCACAGAATGTACTTTTGAAAAAGAAATCATTAATCACTAAGAAGCAACCAGTAAAATCGAGAAGGAGGAACATTCTATAAGACAACTTGCAGGTTCTCTTTAATAAGTGAACGTCATGAAAAAAGGTACTGGTGTAGACTAAGAAGACTTAAAGACAGAATGACTGGATGGGAAGTGCAACCCTGGATTGGATCCTGATTTTGACAAACCAGCTATAAGAGTCTTTTTTGGGGGATAACTTGAGAAGTCTAAATATGAATTCGGTAGTAGATGAGATGAAAATTTGCTGCCACAGGAAGACATAGACCATAAGCCGAAAAGATTGGGTTACAAAAGAGTAGGATCACAACAGGGGAAAATGTATTCATATATATCTATAGGTATATAGATCTGGAATAATATAAGACACAAAATAGTAGTTGTCTGAGTGGTGTGAACATGGTACTCTTATTTTTTTTATTTTTACTAATGTGTATTTTCTTATTTTTATAGTGTATTTATATTTCTTTTGAAATAAAGGTTTGTTAAATTTAAGAAAAAATATAGAAAAAAATCATTGTCTAGAAGTTTAGTTTTGTTAATGGTCTTGCTTTCTTTTTCTTGAATGTTTATTTTGCATTTTTTTCAATTAAGATTTCATTTTGTTATTCCCTGTCCACTTTTGCAATCTAAGTGCTTTTGCATACATTTTCTATTCATTATACTTTAATGTGCCTGAGACATTTAATTACCATCTTGTTTCTTATAATTAATGTTACATTCCATAAAACAAAGGTAATCTGAAAAGTTAATACTATTTACACATTTCCTACTCCTACCAATTTTGATAATTCCCAGATATTTGTAGGTGTAGGATAGATATCTATTTTTTTTTTCCTGAGAGTTAATGCTTTATGAGGACGCTTTGGATAAAGAGCATATGGCTACCTAAGTTGCTTCTTTAATTTGTTGTGTCTCTCTCTCTTAGGTCTAATGTTGGCTATTGCCAACCGAGTTGTCTCTGAGAGTGTTTTCCTCTTGCTTGTGAATCAGAGGAACCTCTAAGAAGCTCAGATATGACACTATTGAGATCAGAAGACCCAAACACTAAGAGACCATAAATACTCTGTAATCCCTCATCTGTAATAGGACTAGTGTGTGTTTGTTGGTTTGTCTTTTTGGCTGTTGTTAAAAATTATTCAGGTCCCCTAAATATAAATTTCAAGTGCCAAGTCTAAGCTTAAACTGAAAGAATGTGATCAACTGATAGCTTACCTTATACTGTGATTTGGAAATAGTATAATGAAATGGATATTCTCCCTCCCTCTACTCAAGAAACTAATATCATAGGAATTCTGAATCACAAATGAAATTTGCTAATTTATTTAAAAGCATATAATTTGATTTTCATAATTTCATTTAGAACTTCAGAGACAACACAATGTATTATATTTTATTGTCTTGAATACAATTAGCTTATAAAAGAGCAGTGTCTTCCAAAACTATACTGCTCATATGTAAAGATACACCCTTATCATCTATTGCTATATTTGAACCCTGCTACTGGAGAATATAATATGGAGAATATGATATGTGAATTCACTGGAGAATATAATATGTGAAAGGATACATGAAACCTTATTATTTTAAACATCCAAATATTTTCCTTCATTGATCTGTTTCCTTTCTGATATCAGACCACAAAAAATGTGGTAAAGTTAATATAATTTATGATTAAAACTCATGTTTCTAAGAATTATTTTTATACTCTTTCCATTTAATGATAAGCTCTGGCTATCCTTTTAAAAAGAACAGAGATATTTTCTTTAAAACTGGTAAAACTAGTCTTTTGACCAATATAGTCATTGCAAAGAATGCTAATTCTATGAGGTTTTTTAAATACGTAACACAAGTTCATTGCAAAATAAAATGTTTATTATGTTTATAATATAGTTTTACTTTTCTTCATTTTTTTAGAATACAGAATAATTTTAAAATAAAGATAAAAGAAACAACTTGTAGTCCTATAATATATTAATGGTATAATTTGCAATTAATAGTATTGACTTTAAATCAGAGTTTCACTTTTATAATCTCATAAATTAAACTAAGTAATTTGAAGTCAGGTCTTCAGGATTTGTTGGATCAGGCATAGAGCTGCTTCACTGCTTATTTATGAGCACTAAAGGTTAAACTGAAATTTTGTGTGTGTGTGTGTGTGTGTGTGTGTGTGTGTTTTAATGTTCACAGGAGGTAAAAACAAACAAAAACAACAGGCTAGTGAGATGCATATAGCAGGGCTTTTTTTGTACAATAAACTTTGCAAGTCTCAAAAAACAGTAAAATAGTGTCCCTAACATTATAGTGGCATATTGTGGCAGAAAGACACTTTGGAGTTAGATCAATCTAAGTTTTAATTACTTGTCTGCCTCTAATTGTAAGTTTTGTGCACCTACCAAATAACTCAGCTAAAATACACATAAATACATTCTTCACCTAAGCTTATAAAAAATAAACACAGTAGGAAACTACATAGTCTGTTACAATCATGATATATGAAGAATTTGCCTCCAGATCATGTCTAGTACTATCCTTAAATGGAATATCTCTAAGCTTAGGTGAATTACATGCCCCACTTTAGCCATGACAGTCTCAGTTTATGCCAGTCCAAGTATCAATAGTACCCCTATTACTCTCAAAAGTGCCCCTGTGTGAGCAATAAATCAAACATTTAGCCCAATCTAAGGGAATCTAGAATACCTTAAATTAACAAGTTTTCATATCTATATAAATGTGTGTGCCTGTGTGTGTGTATATACATATACATACTCACACAGGAGTGTTTTAGTATTATTTCCGGCAAGTTTTAACTTGCTGGGAAGGTAAATTACTGTCTCTAATAAACATATACATAATTTAAATGAGTATTTCATAAACCAGGGTCAAATGTGATGATTCTCTGTGAACTTCTATTTTCTTTTAAAAATATAATTAGGTAACATTGACTATCACCCTGTATTCTGCCTTTCATCTGAAAGTTTTGTAGTAGCCATAGACGAAAGCATGAGTCTATCATGAACCAGAGGTTAAATGTATACTCAGGGATGCATTCTATAATATGGTTCCTAACTGGCTCTTGCACTAAGGAAAATGAAGTTGATCAAAAACCTATTGACTCTTTCTTAAAGGAGAATTCTTAGAATCCATTCATAAATGCCAAACTGAGAAAAGGAATAAAACTTTGAAAATAAGAACATTTTCAATATTTTATTAATTATGTAAGCAGTTTAAACACAGCCCAAGTTCTATTTCAATAAGAGGAACACAAGATTTGACTGCCGTCAGGTACTCATGGGTTTTATAGCACATAGAGTATCACTAACAACAACTCATTTTCAGTAGGAAATAATCCAAAAAAAATGAAAATGTCAGACTTTTTATCCTCTTATAGATGTCATTCCCTTTCATAGGGGTAAGCAAAAGGTTTATTTGGTCCTATATAATACCCTTACATTTAAATAATTTAGATAGCTTGCATACTTTCCATTCTAATTATTCACAATATATACACATCTTATAATTAGAAATTTCTTTTTATATATATTGTATAGTTTCACACTAATTATGTAATATAGATCTTATAAATCCTATATTAAATATAAGAAGATAGACTTAGAAAATTTAATATACCTAGATAAGGCCAAACATAAATAGTAATGCAAGTATTTTATGTATTAGAACTTCAAGTCCATTAAATTTTTAGCTAGAATGTATTTTATCTTTTTCTAAAGACGATATATTAGAATTGTTTTTTAGAATACACAAATATCATTCATCAGGGTTTTCTTCAAATACTTACATTTGATATTAGAGAACGCAAAAAGCATATAAATTTATTGAGGAGTTTTCACAGACCCTTTGATTTTATATTTAGTTGTAGCTTACTATCTTAATTCTCCTTGGACCATCATTTCATCTGTATTGCTATATGTTCATTGTGTTTTAAGTTTATTAAATACTTTATATCCTTGGGTGTAAAGTTTAATTACAACGACAGTACATACTGCACTGCTACCCTGTTTAGTCTTCTCCAAAACAGTTCAGATTTGAAACAAGAGACCTTGAAACACTAGGAAACACTGAAATTCCCCAGAAGACATTTTAAGGGTTACTGCCTAGGGCAAGGAGAGCTACATTAACAGAGTTCTTTTTCTTTTGCAGATTGTGCTTATTCTGACCCAGAATTCCACATGCACTGTAAATATGACAGATCTTTTCTTCTTGAGCAAATGAAAGTGATCTGGGTCAGACTCTGAGGTAGACATCAGTTGACAGTTACAGTTTTTACTTGATGACTCCTATAGTATTACAGTATGTCTCTGTCCTGTGATTAGGGTTCAAGATTCCTCTCCTACATTTGAAATATGACCAAAAGTGGAAGTGCTGAAGCAAATGAATCATAACATACTCTCCCCCTTCCTAGGCAAATATGAATATTTTTGGCTTGTCTTCTTGTGTTAAACCTTTTGTCCAATATTTTTTCAATATGTGAATGTCACATTTCATTCAATAACATAGTGTTACAAAAGTATTTCAGTAGAGATACTGCCATTAAACCAATATGTAAATATAATCTGATTCTTTTATTTCTAGGATTAGCTTCTGAGAAAAATTTTCTAATAGTTTCATGGTAATCCCTTTTTCTCTTTATAGACAATATTGATACTTCCTATGAGGTTATTTTTGGCTTTTTTTTTTAAATGTCTGGGAAAATACATAAACTTATACATTTGATTTTGAGGCAAACGTTCTCATGATCAAGAATACCATCTTCGACTATATATTATCCCCTTATGAATTTCTATACCTATGATTCTCTACAGGTAAAGTGTTGAAAGGGAATTAGACCAGAAAGAACTTTTTTTTAATCAAAGTTTTTAAAGAGTTCAGATTAACTTTTGGTGCTCAAACTTATTTTTTCACAGTTTATTTCTATTATATAATATCATAATATCTATATACTATATAGTACTTTTATAATTGTCTATATAATATTACCTAGATAAGATACATATAAATACATTTAGCAATACAAACAAAATATTATAAACATTTAATTACAAAATACTTTAGCCATTAAGTGCTACTATGTCATATTACCTATTCATTACATGGAAAGGTAATCTGAAGCAATAGGGCAAAGGATTAAAAAAATTGAGGATATGGCTATGATATCTTCAGTTATATTACCTATCAAAATTGTTCAGCATGCTAAGGAATTGATTGGTTTCATAATACAACGTACAGTATCACATAAACACTGCTCTGTGAAGGAAAGTGGGGCAGAAGTAAGTCATTGAAGGCACCATTTGTTGTTCCCATATTTAAACATTTTTCTTCACCTCAAAATTCCCACTCATTTCATGTACTGTAACTTCAGACATCTATGTTGCTAAGAGAGATTATATTCTATCGGTAACTTGCATCTACCTTTATCCATCAAAACATTACACTGGCACATTTGTGTACAGTTTATTGCACACAATTATATAATACAGATTTAGAGCAGTTTCATTTCCAGAGGATCCATATACATTTTTAAAGTATAGCTTGGCTTGTTTATATACAATTCTCTATATAAAGCATCTTTGATTTTTTTCCTACTATTTTTTGACTCCTCAATTTTTGCCTTAAAGAAAAAAAATTTTTTTTTTTTTTTTTGAGAAAGACCCTTTTTCTATTTCCAGGGCTAGAGTGCAGTGGCATCATCATAGCTCACTGCAACCTCAAATTGCTGGGCTCAGTGATCCTCCTGCCTCAGCTCCCCTAGTAGCTGGGACTACAGGTGTGCACCACCATGCCTGGCCAATTTTTCTATTTTTTTTAGAGACGTGGTCTTACTATGTTGCTCAGGCTGATCTCAAACTCCTGGCCTTAAGCGATCCTCCCACCTTGGCCTCCCAAAGTGCTAGGATTATAGGCATGAGCAACCATGCCCATCCAAAAAAAAATATTTTTTGATAAAATGCTTATGTAAGGGGAGTAAGAAAGTGCCCTTTTTAAAAAATATCACACATCTATATTCAGACGATGCATTTTCTACTTATATTGCCCGATAACAGCCTTGCTATCTATTGAGAAGCTCTCCCATTGTTCATGGGGAGTTGGCGGCCTCGAAGCATACTTAAGATTAGGATGAAGTGAGATGGGAGGGAACTTTAAGTGGGTACAGTTGTAGGAAAAATAGCCAGATTTTTTGACATCAATATAGGGTCACAAGGCGTTTCTTGCAGGATTAGTGAATAAGTCAACTTTTATTAGATATTTTACATGTTATATCAAATAATTCTTCCAATATAATTGATTACTAATATATGCTGAATCTTAGGCAAGTTATCTAACTTGTCAATCCATGGTCAAAATCATTCTAAGTGAATAGTCAAGATTTGACTCTTGGCATGTTTTGCTCCAAAGCCTTTTCTCCTTCTTTTAAAATATAATTATAAGAGTATATTAGGAAAATTATTCTGGTAGCAAGTTGTAAGATAGGTAAGCAGGGAAAAGAAGATGTATTCACAATGACTAGTTTAGTTGACTATTTTAATAGTTATCATCAGTGGCAATGAAAGATAGAGTAGGAAAGCACAGAAAAGACAGAGGAAAAAAATATTAACAACAGAACTGTATAAAAGTATAAACTCAACAGTGACAAGGGACAGATCAGGAGTCAAAGATGGTTGGACTCCCATGCCTGAGTAAATACGAGGCTGATGATGCCATTCACACATGCAGAAATCAGGAGAAAGACAACACTTAGAAGAAATCAGGAGAAAGACATTTAGAAGGAAAACTATTGAGTTCTTTTGGATCTATGGATGTGAAGTGCTAAAGTGTATCCAACATCTCCTTATCATTTTACTCTACATCCAAAATTTTTGTGTATATTTGTTTCTATTTTAATTTCAAGACCTACATTTGGACTGATTTTATTAATAGCTTCACATTTTCAATTAAAGAGAATCACAGACAACATGTCCTTCCCTTTACATTTTTTTAATACTCTATGTTTTCTCTAGGAATGTTCAAAATACAGAGGAAGAAAAGCATAGCTCAAGAGTTTTTTTATTTTCTTTTTTCCTTCTTCCTCCTCTGCATTTTGCTGATAGACTACATTATTTTATGAGGTTTGACTTCTTTCATTACCATGAATTCTACCTTATCATTTCAGTATCTTTTTGTTCTGATCTTTTACTGACTTTTTGAGACCAATCTTTTACAAGAGTAAAAAACCTTAAAAACATTTAATACATTTTAAAACATTGTTCTTACTGTTGCGCATGGAGGTGCTGTTTACCTTGGGTGGGACACATGCTGGAGCCAGATGCCGTAGCAAGCCTACATTGATTTCATTAATTCCCACACATCCCCCTTCTGGAGAATTTAAAGTTTGGTATTAAATATTAAAGCTCAAAGAAACTTCTTTAATTGAAAAAGATAGTTAAACACAGCTATTCTCAAAGAGGCCACTTCATTTTTTTTTTTTTTATAATTTGATCATTTTCATAGGAATAACCTTATGTTCCAGAAATAAAGTAAATTAAGTGCTAATAAGCGGTTTCAATTTTATTGCCACCTTTGTGACCCAATTCGTTTCATTTTGCTATGATATTTATAAGAGTGGCTCTCTTTAATACTTACGTGTCTCTTTTATACACCCAGACTAAACTTCATTTAGATATTTATAATTATTCTCTCTTGGACTGATTTCTATTTCTAGGTAAATTATAAACCATATGAGGTTGGGGTCATCATTTCTCCTTTTATTTTTTATTTTTGGCTCTATCACTCTTACTAATAACATTCTGTAAGAAGATTCTCAATATTTATTACAAATAAATCAAATATTAAGTGGTATATTTTAGGTGATAATACGTTTCTGAAAAATTCAATTCCCCAACTTGAAGTGACTTTGTGACTTTTAGTATTTGGAACAATTGTGGAAATAGCAAAATATGTTTTTTGCATTTATCTTTTAAATAGTTTGCCTGAAAGTACTCACTTTACTTCCATTCTTTTGATTCTTGAACCAATTCTCATCACATTTTTAGTGTCTGCCTCTCCACTGTCAGCCCGTATCAAAGTCATCAATGGTTTCCCTATTGTCAAATTAAATAAAAATTTCTTAGAGCTAATCTTAATTACTCTGGAAGCAGCATTTTATATGAGTTATCACTTTCCCTTTCTTAAAACACTGTCTTTCCTTGAGTTCCATCACATCACATTCTCTACCTTCTTTCCTACCTGCTCAATCCTTTTTAGTCATTTTTGCTATTTCCTCCTCATTTCCTTGACCTCTAAATCTAGGAGGGCCCAAGAACTCAATCATTGGATTTCTTCATTTCCATACTTGCACTTAATCCCTAGATATGACGTATCACCCATCTTTTCATCTATGTAATGATAAGCAAGCATATTCTGAGCTTAAAAATAAAATAATAGTATTTTCCTATTTTTATAAGTTTAAATATAATCCTTTTAAGTGCTGGAATTGTGTCACAGACATCTTTGTATTTTTCATAGCCTAGTTTATTGTCTCATGAAAAGAAGCATTAAACAAATATTATATAAATAAATAGCTGAATGAATAGTTTACCTCTATAAATATTTATATACCTTAAATCAACTCCTGAAAGCATATAAATTCTACAATAATTTCAGAACTTCCTATATATTTTTAAACTTTAAGAAAAGCATAATTCTAAAATATCTTTAATGAAAAGCAAATAGGAAGAGTTATTTATGTAATGTTTCTCTGCACTGAAGCTGATACGTGTCTAACATTTGCTTATTCCTGATTTCATAGTAACTGATAAAATAATTTCTCCTAAAAGCAGTGAAACTAATCCTCAGACAAGTTGTTATTTTTGTATGCCTGTTGTAGTTTAGTTTGTCCCTCACCCCTACCACACATTCAAAGTCCTACTAGAGTAACCAAATAGTCATTCCTAATCCTCTGTGCCCTAATATATTCCCATCTAGTGAGTCTTAAAAAGTTAAATTATAGCTTCCCCAGTCACTCTGCATCTTGGTGTGAATATAGAACAAATTTCTGGCCAATGAAATGGAAGCAAATGTTGGCTAGAGGAATCCTGGGAAAGGACAGGTAAAGCTGATGGAGCCTATCTCTCTACTCCTGCCCTTAGATGTAACACTTAGAGCTGCAGCTGCCATCTTACTACCAAAACAGCAAGATCAAGAAAGTAACATAGATTCTGGGCTGACATTACTGATTCATGGAACCTATAGCAACAGCTACCTCACTTCCAGACTTCTGTTATGAAATAGAAAAACACATAAAACTATTTGTATTTGATAAAGCCACTCATATCAACTCTTCCCTTAAAGCCAAATAAGGTCCTAACTGAAGAAATTAATAATGTCCAGATTTTCCACTTTTCCCTTGATATAATGGCAAATGCATTATCTCAAGATAATTGGATTTTTAAAAACAAAAAATGAGATCAACGGCCTTCCCCTTTCTAGCTAAAACTTACTATCCTTGGAGCTTCTCCTATGTCCACTTCATCATCACATTCTCTTGGCCATTGACTAGATTTTACCTACATCAGCCTTTACTGAACACACTCGAGAAGGATACAGGTGGGAAGGGAACAGAGACTCGATATTTATGCAAGTAACACTAAGTAGAAGCTTATAGAGCTTCCTCAGAGATGCAGTTTCTGAATTGTGGAATTTTAAAATGTTGTAATAGACAGGATGTTAATTGTCATCCATCGTCAAACAGTGATAAAATTCAAAAGTGGTAAAATGTTTCCCTAACTTAACATGTCAAGAAAATATGTACTGGGAGATCAATAAAGAGAACACGAAGAGACAGAACTCTTCGTTAGCATTTAACTTGGCAAAACACCAATATCCAATTTTTCTAACTTCTGCATCCATAGTTGATTGGAAGTAACCCAAGGAAAAAAATGAAGGGTGAGGCTGTTTCTGCCTACTATTTTAAAATACTCCACAGAGAACTTGGAGAAAAGACAAACAAACCCTCCTTTACAAAAGCTTTTGGTCATTGTACCTCACTTTAAATAATGTTTTTCATATAGAATGGATTACTTTTCATATTCCAAGGGGAAGTTTATTGTGACTGAAATCACAAAAACACATCTTAAAGCAACTAATAACAATGTTTAGTAATATAACTCCTTTTTAAACTTATATAAACACCCAACCCCTAATTAGAACACATTTCTAATTATGGGGAAACTCATTTTTTTCAAAAGCGATTGCCTAGAAGATGTTATGATTCTGCAGATGCTCTGAATACAGATTCACAGCCTCCAGATAATGTAAAAGAAAAAAAATCGAACCTAAGCCAATTCAAATAACATTGAAATAATATAATACCAAGACAACTTTATACTTTGCCTGAAACCATTTAATTTACATGCAAAAGAAATCATTAGTACCAAGGAAAAAAACCCACATCTACATGAAACAGTCTTTTCCTAGCTAGAATATTAATTTTTCAATCTGTTCTTTGTCTATTTTTTATTATTAAAATTATGTATACTATTAACATACAGCCATATGTGATGTTATGCATTGTTTATGGACACCCAGGAGAGGATGTTTTAAAATTTCTTTGTTTTGTATATGGTCATTAAGAAAATAATCTAAAAGTAATATGGAGTAAACACAGTATTTCTTTTTAAATTTCCTGAACGAAGCACATCAATAAAATTTTTTCTTCTCTGTCTTTTAATTTTTCACACCACAGATATTTATTTTTCCATCTGGGATATCATCTAGGCAAATAGCCTATCTTTACTTACAATCATGCCAGTTGAGTTTATGCAAAATTTCAGTTTTTCTTAGAGCAAATAGAGATGCAGTTAGTGGCCCCTAATTTCACCCTCTGGCACTGAGTTAGTTGTTAGAGAACACAGCCATCTCTTTTTGGGTACATTTTGGGATCACTAAGTATATTAGTATTTAGCTATTTGCAAATAGCCAATAACAAATAAACAAACCAATCTAGGGAACACAACTGTAAATTTAAGATGGTATACAATGGGCACCATCTTATAACATTCATGCCAGTTATCCTTTATTATTAAGTAATTATATCTACAGTAATTTAAAAGAGAGAGAGAGAGAAGAAAAGCCTTTCCAAGTAATCTAGGCTTAGTATTTTATAAAAGAATTAGACATTTCTATGACTTACTAAGTTATTCTATAAGTTTTACTTATTAATTATTTCAAACTATATAGGATCAAAGTCATCCTGTGAATTGTTGAAATATTAAAGGTACATACATATATAGCTGACCATCTAGGATTGCTTAAAACCAGTTAATAAATCAACAAACTTTGAAAGAGAGTAAATTAAATTTCCTTATCCATCAAGTCCTCTCTATAAAAAATTAAAGATGCCATAAATGAAACTATGAATGCATTAGAAGAAATTTATAAGTCATGCAGTCTTTGGCAACTTCTGGTGAAAATCTGGCAGCCATACTTTGTCAGGATTCAACTAATTTTAGAGAGGTATGAAAGAAAATGATCTACTATAAGATTATATATTTTAAATTGAGAATGTAATTCAAATGTTTTCTGTGTTGTAACTTCTATAACTTTTAATGTGTTTCCTATTTGCTTTTTCAAATAGTTATTAGCAAATTTGAAAAACAAAATCGAATATTTTCTATGTATTTTAATTAATCCCTAGTCAAACATACTTTTTGTAGTACAGTGCCAGATATACACATTATTTATTTTATAATTTGTAAAAGGTATAAAACTATAAACAACCTATCTTTTAATAGGCGATTGGTGATACATTAATGCTAGGGAATACAATGCAACCATAAAGAGGAGTTACATCTGTTAATCTGGAAGGCTATCCCTAAAGTACTATTAAGTGAGTAAAGTAAGTTGCCGAATACTGTGTGGAGTATGCTCCCATATCTGTAAACAAACAAGAACCCTTATTATTGTATATATGTATTAGTATGGAAAGTGCAGAAAGATCAACATAATGACATACACATATACACTGAGCATGTATTACTTTTGTGATTTTAAATTTTATTTTATACCATATTAAAGAAAATAATCAACCTTAAATAAAGCAGGAAAAAGAAAAAGAAATACCTAAAATACAACTAGTGAGCTTTAACCATCAGGATAATAAATTCTACTTTTACTTGCTTTGGATTTAAGAGAAAGGCATATGGACAAATTGCTAAGGCAAGAACCATTTCTTAAAGATAAGTTTAGTAACATTGGTACAATCAGAAGCCAAAGAAATTTTATTTTAAGGGACTTTCCTTCATAATTCTTTATTTGACAGCATATTAAAAACTGAAATAGGAAAAGTATTTTATGACGTACTGATTTACTAATGTTCTGTACCTGCACATTGCACTATTGCTGATATTTGCAGTAATGATGAAATTTGGGATACTTGTTACATATCAGCATTTTGCAATTAACACTACAGGTATTGAAATCTGTTAATTTCTCATAATGCATACAGGATGCTGTTAGATTCTGATTATAAATTTAACAGCCTTCTAATTTAATGAGTCCAGAGTCACTGATAGCAAACCACAGCATGTTATTTCCTTTTCAAAAATAAAATAGGGTGACCTTCAAGTAGGATATATCTAAAGCAACACATTGCAAATTATTGATTATTTGTGAATTAATGTCAGAATATTTTAAATGCAAACATCGGCACAGTTTATATTTAATTTTCGAGACCCTCCCTCCCTTCAAACATGCCATACACACTAAAACATAGCCCCTCCCTTTTGGCAAGATGACTTTATCTACAACTTCAGAGAAAATTTAGAACATTAAACAAAAACTCCCTCGGACTTTAACTACCAAAGCCATACATCTATTTGCATCTTTCTCTATCCTGTGCTTATTCTTGTCTGATAAATGGTGAAGGAGGGGTGTCTTTTCATCTCCAAGGCTAATCCTTTCACATTACCTTTGCCTCCTACTTCTTGTAGCTTTTTCAGGAAATTGCTATTATTAATAGTCTCTTCCCTTTCTTGTACCTCCAACCTTTCACACTCTGTAAGATCTTCCAAAAGACTCAAATTTCAACCATCTTCAAAATATCTTTCTCTTGATATTATTCCTTCTCCAACTATTTCCCTATCTTTCTCCTTTCCACTACATCTAAATTTCTCAAAAGATATCAATACTTGGAGAAACTTCTATATCTATATTTAATTTCCCATTTAGCATCACTTGGATCTGTCAAAGTCATCACAAATTCAGCACGTCAAAGACAAAACTCAGAATGACTGATTTAGCACCCCTCCACTGGGCCAAATCTCAGTTCATGATACCCTTATTCATTCAATTTTGCAAGTCAGAAATCTAGAAAAAATTATTAACAGTTTCTTATCCTAATTCCTTCATATCTAGTTAATCATTAAGTCTGATAATCAATTTTAAGTTCTAAATATTTGTTGAATCTTCCTACTTCTCTCTATCCATCCAAATTGCTAGCTTCCCAGCTCCCTGCTACTCACTGCCATGAATTCAGCCACCCACTCATGTTGATAATACCTAATATTTACATTATCAATTACTGTACCACCTCCAGAATCTTGATTTCAAGTACCCTACTTTTTAGACTAGGATCTCCTCTCATTTAAATCCACCTAATCTGGTATCTCTACTTCAATAATCTTTCATGCTATTGGAATATTCAGATCATTGACCCTATTGTGTTTTCACCATATATTAGCCTCCCTTATTTGCCTACTGCCCTCATTACTCAATTAGTTCTTATAATTCTTTACTACAATTTATAACATATATATCATATATCTTAACTCACTGGCCTGTACCTCCACTCATCTGGCAAAACTTCAATCATGAGTAAACTCAATTCCCAAGTACCCATGTCTACATTTGAACAATCATAACATGGCTGAATAAAACACAATACTTACCGAGATCATTTTAATTTATGACTACACATCTCAAGTGGACCCTCAGCACTGCCTAGCTATACCACTGTACTTCCTGGGTGATGTCTATCTTTGATGAACTACTTTCTCTCTTTGAATTTCCAATACTGCTTCCCCAACTCTAGTCTAAAATGATGACCTCATTTTACATTTCATTTAAAGAAGGTAAGTTGTGACTTTCCCCTCTTATCATCAAATTCACTATATACTTGCATCTTTACCTATAGGCTCTAAATTCCTTCTAGATACAATGGATATATGATCTCTATTCTTTTTCATGGCCAACTTCTCCACTGCACATTGAGAATTCCATCCCTTCTGATGACTACAGAAAATTTTGCCAGCAGTTGTTCATTATCTCCTGAAATTTGAATTTTCTTTTGAATAATGCCCATCAGCTTACAAACATGTTACTGAAATCATTACTCCTTGATTTCATGTTCTCCTTCCCTTGCAGCAAACACCTTGAGTAGTTTTCTATATACAAAGCTGTCTCCATTTCTGTCTTCTCTTCTTAACCCATTTTAGTTTTAACCCATTTTATTTCCACTACTCCAGTGGAAACACCTTTAACCTCCATCTTATCACACATGATAGTCAATACTTGCTTCCCTATTAGCATTACACATGGGCTCACGCTCTTTCTGGAACACTTCCTTCACGTGGGTTCTAGGACTTTGCCCTTACCTGGTTTCCTCCTACCTTCACCCACTCTGTCTCAATTTCTTTTGCTATACTACAGCCTTCTTCCAGGGATGAGGAACCCATGGCCTCATGGCCACATTTGGCCCTCTAGGTCCCCAAGTGTGGACCTGTGACTGAATCCAAACTTCACAAAATTTGAATTCAGTCAAAAGACTACACTCAAGGATCCAGAAGGCCACGTGTGACCCCAAGGCCACAGGTTGTCCACCCATCTCACTCAGCTTTCTTTTCCATCTATATTTTCCACTGTGGACTCTCATCTAATGTTATAGATTTAAACATGACTGATGACTCAGACCCCTCTCTTAAGCTCCAGAGTATTATATTTATCTGCCTATGCAAAATCTTCATTCAAATATCAAATAAGCAAATTTATCATGGCCCTAACAGAAATTTTATTTTCTTTATAAAATTTGTTACACTTTCTTTTAAGTCTTCTCCATCTCAATTTATGACATCACCTTTTACCCGGTTACTCTGGTCAAAAACCAGGTGTCATCTGTTGTATTTTTCTTTCTTACCATCCCTATACCACACAATCCATTTACAATTTTCTTTATAATAAATAATGCCAGTAATATAAGCTGATATTGAATAATCTTTAACTCTTTCACTATACTATAAATTTCATGATATTAGGGATTATGTTAATTTTTATCTCCATTCTCTTTCAGTACCTTAGTTAATGCCTGATATGTAGTAAATACAATGAGCATTTACTGCTGGATATTATTAAGTAGTATTAATATATATGAAAGAGGGTTTTTTTATTGTTTGATTTCTTCTTATAAAAACATAAAATATTGCATGTGACTGTATCAACAGTGGGAGGAATTTTTCATAGGACAAATCGCTTTTTACCTCATCAATCAGAGCCAAATGATATACAATCTCAGATTCATACTCTACTACCTAAATGGGTACATCTGATCAATTCTGGTCAATCCCACAAATCCTACAATATGAGCTAGTGAGGAAAAGGAAGTGTCTGCCAAAGCTCAGCACTACATTGTCTTTTATGCTACTTCAGTGTCCATGCAATTGGAATGTTTACTCATACCTTAGATGAGGGAGTCTAGGGATGGCAGCATTAATAGAATTAGTGACAAATCTGATGGAAGCTGTTCTCAAACGGAAGAACATTATTTTTTTCAGATCTGCAAATTTATAAATAACTCTCACTTTAGAAAAGATTAAAAAAACTATGCCTCTGCTTATTCATGAAGGTTTTACATTAGTCACTGATATATTTAGAATATTAAAAAAATTACATTATGTTGCAATCACAGGAATACATGTTTAGATTATAGAAAGTATTGCTCTATAATAAAATACCCTGTGTGAGTACAGCATTATAAAATCCTATCTATTAGAGGTAGGCTTAATAGGTAAAAGTTAGAACTAAGGGAAAGATAATGAAATTGTTTAAGTAGGCTATAAAATATTCAATCACTCTCATCCTAAGAATACCTCTTAACTGTTCTACTACTACTTGATAACCAACCTGGTAGAAAGGAGGAAATGTGGTCTCTAGAATCAGACATGTCTGAATTCAAATCTTTGATCTGAAACTAGCTAAGTGACATATATATATATATATATATATATATATAGTAAATTGCTGAATTACTCTGAGCCTGTTTCCTCATTTGTAAATGGCAATAGAGACAACTATTTTTAGATGCTTGTTGTAAATATTAAATATGATAGTCTGATTTTTTTTTTTTTTCCCAAGAGACAGGGTCTTGCTCTGTCACACAGGCTTCAGTGCAGTGGTGTGATCACAGCTCATTGTAACCTTCAACTCCTGGGATCTACCCACCTCAGCTTCACAAGTAGCTGGGACTATAGGAGTGTGTTACCACTCCTAACTTTGGTTTTTTTAAAGAGTAATAAAAACAAGCTCCTAGATAATAGAAAATTTTGTAGAAAGCATCACTACTCTGGGAAACAAATAAAACTGGTGTTTTGGTTTTCCCTTGTTTTTTTTTTTTTTTTTCCCTGTATGTAGTGCAATCTAGCTATCCACTCTGGGACTTGAACTTGGGATTTGAACTTTAGGATCTGGGATCCAGAGGTTCAATAAAGTCGCTTTGGAAATAAATTTTGCTTTATTCATTTTTTTAAAAAAAAATATTTTCCCCTCAAAAAGTGAACTTTTTTATGGTAAAAGGTTTTTATTGTTGTTTTATTTTTGCTCTACTGAAAGTAACTATAATTATTCCATAAATGGCTCAAGCATATGGAATGCTTTACTCTGAGCAGAGGAACAGAATGCTATAAAAATTACAATAGCTACAAGCATTTAGAGTTTATTAGAGGTGGCTTTCCCTTTCCTTGTCACGCATTCTTGAGAACTGACCCATTGTGAAATTACAATGGAATTATACTACTTTGGGTGTGAGGGTGGATATGGCAGAAAATGAAATCCCTGTGAGGGAATTTTGTTGAAATCAAAGTACTCCCTGTTAATTAGCTCCTGCCTATATACATAGTATAGAAAAATAATTTTATGTTTATGAAAAAGTGATTAGTTAGGGAATGTGCTGAGGTAATAAGAAAAAGCATGAAGAGAGCAATTTGAGTTAATATCTACACATCATTTTATGTAACCACATCACAGAAGGGGGTCCCAGTTAATTAGATTCCTTTAGTTAAATAGAAAACTTAAAAAAAAAAAGAAACTTACTTAGGGTCTAATACAACATATGCTTGAATTATGTGAGGAGATAATTTTGGATATTTTCTGAATATATGGTAGGCATAAAAACAGAAACTTTTGACTTAAGCAATCTTTCTCCTTAAGTATTGTTCATTTGTGACATATAAAATTGAAACAATATTCTAATAGACATATTGGCTACAAAATACAATTTTAAGAGGGTCTGTACAATATAATCCCAACTTTTCAAGTAATTTTCAATTTTAAAAGTAGGTGATACTGGTAATTCTAAATACAGACCCCAATTATCATAATTTGGTTTTCTCTTGTAGAAATTCATATGGTCTGTGTGCACATAGAAAGATGCAGATTTGTTTAACATGTTTACTTCTTAGTCCTTTGGAAAGTATAAGGTAATTTTATTAGGAATTTTCTTGGTTATTTTGTCATATCTGCTATTTTTCCTCTTCCTTTACATACTATCAAATATATCTCTATATGTCCCATCTACAGAAATGTTTCAAAGGGTTTATATGTTTACTTTATAGATCTTGATGAAATACACATACCTCTAGGTTGTACTTTATAAGAAAAGAATGCCAGCAGTCAAATTTTAGAATAGCACATAGAAAGCACTTCTAAATCTGTAAATATCTGTCTAAAGAAAGGAGCCAAGGCTTCAGAAATATCTACCTCTTTTTTTGCTTTTATTTCTAATAACAGACATGAGATTGTCAGTAGTTAATTTCAATGATGTTTAAGATATTTTGAGATAATAGGCTATAGGCAATCCTGATATCTTTCCAAGTCAGATATTAATAATTACAAAACATCGTGATTTCTATGCCATAAATATATGTTCACGGGAAAGAATGAAAGATAAGTATTTATAATAATTCACTCTACCCATTGAATTTTTTGCTTTAACCCTTAACTAGTATAATCAACATTTCTCCAATTTAATAGTGCTATCTTTAGACTTTCTATTACAGTCATAAAGTCAATGCTCTTGAAAACTTCTTTTGACTTTCAATCATAAGTGTGGATTCTTCTGGTCACATTTTTACAGTTAGTGAGTTTGAATATAATATTAATATTTCTAGGATCTCTAAAAGCTTTGGTAACAGTGTATGCACATTTTGCTGTGCGATATTAAATACTTTTGTTTAAAGTAACCACTTGAACTATATGAACAGTAATTGACAGCAACTGAGCTGGAATGTTTTACTCTTCCCTCATAATTCTCCGATAATTTGGGTATTTTTTGGTTGCTGGGAAGGGTGGAATAAAAATCATCTGGAAAAGAAGAGATTCACACACTCTCCTTCACCTCTTCAAACTCTCTTTAATTCAAAAGTAAATTTAATATACAGAACATGGTGGACTGAGGATAGACTTAAAATGAAAAGCTGTGTACTTTTATTTATTTTACTTAGGGGTCGTAATACAATTGTCATTCATCTGAGGTGACCATCTATGGGCAATTTTGACCATTTGATTTGGATATAAGTTATGAACTAAGTTCCTTGGGGGCAAAACAAAGAAAAAAATTGTGCCATTTGTGAAAGTGGTGCCAAGAGCATCACATCCCCTCTGTCTTATATCACACATGTGTTACACTGCTAAAGAGTAAACTGTTGTGTGGCCTCTTAGGTAATAACCACTATACCATAAAGTAAAAGTATGCCCTAGGCATTAAAATGTCACAAGAATATAAAATGTTTCAAATCGCTGCCCATATGAAATTTAGAGAATTAAACTGAGTTCAATTACTTAATTTTATATCAGGAAGTACCTAAAATAGTTGAATTTGAACAAGTAGACAGATAAAATGCTTGAAATAATATCTAGTAGTTTTAATAATTTCTCTCACAAATTTAAAAATTGTTAGTTTACATTTTATATCTCTAATATAAAGAAATGAATTTGCTAATAGAGCCTTTGTTTATTGAGGTTAACAAATTTAGGCCCTTTAGGAATAAGAGATTAGGATTAAAAAAACTTCGGGCATATATTTGACCAAGAATCTAACATAGAATAGAATCTAACATTTTGTTCTCTAAGAATCTATACGAAAATAGCATCTGAGCAAGCTAAAATAAATAACATACCCAAAAAGAATATAAAAACTTGTTGACCATGTATTTATAGGATTTTTGATGTAAAAGGAAAACTATTAAAGGTAAATATTATTTTTAAGGCATTTAATTCAGATAAGGAAAGTAGGGAGACGTTCTAAAATATCAAGTATGATTTTCATCATAAGTAACATATTCCAGGAGACTAAAGGCAAAAAAAAAAAAAACAACAACAACAACAAAAAACATTCTACCCTATCCTATCCAATCTTCCTGGAAGAAATTCCAGCAGCAGCCTGTAAGGTAAATGGAGTGTGGAAAACCAATTCACAAATTGCAGGCTTGGGAAAGAATAACATTGCTTAGAAAATGAAAGTCGATCAAGATTGGAAACATTTCACCTGTTTTCATTTAAATCTTTAATCTTTTTTCCTGCTGGTTTAGGAAACAGGATATGGCATAATGGGGCAGTAGGGACTATGAACTCTGAATTTTGAAATGGCCACATTGACATGCTCAATGTAATTTTCTGTGACTAAAAGAGAACTAGGCATTTGGATAATCCCACAGTTACAATATGGTTTACTAAACTTAAAACAATTATTTGCAATCGTGTTTTTGTCCTCCCATTATGTAAGATTCACTTTAATCAATTGACAGAAGCTTTAAAAGACTATGATGAAATTTAAAATGGAAAATGACTTAAAATATTACTAGACTAGTCCTCTGCTTTCAGTGAAATGTACACCCACCCCATCACAGAGACGCAAGCATTCACTGCAAGATTAAGAACCTGTTACTTTCCCTTCTTACCCAATTTGTGTCAAAATGCTCTGTGATCATAAACACTTTTCTAAAACATTCAGGCTAAATCCTTCATGTAAGTTTCAAACTGTCTTATAAACAGCCCCTACAAGTCAATTAATTCTGATAAGTCAATACAATTGAAAAACAGAGCCACATTGCTTTATATTTAAGTTCAAAACAGGTATTAATTAAAGTTATCAAGAGTTTTCTGCAAGGAACCATAAGTTATTTGCTACCAATTCTTTGAAAGAATTGCACTTAGAAGATTGATATAAAATTCAAATGCTTAAACTTTGAGAAATTTTGGCATGTCAATTCCATAGTCACTAACCTATTGGATTAATGTCCTGCTGATACAAAAATCTCATTTCATGAGATTTTCAGAGATTATTATGCCAATATTTCAACTAGAGCAGTAACTACCATCAATGAACATACACGATAGATGGCTCCTGTACATTCTTTTGTTGACTCCTCATACTAATGTTGAGGTATAACAATTCTCAATTTAAATATTACCATTATCATGTCCATTTTACAGATAAGAAACATGGTGGGGCCAATGTTTGAACTCAGGCATTCACATTCAAGAACCCTTGTAAAGACCTGTACAATGGGCTACAGGTGATTTTTCTTAGGAATGATGGGCTGTACTTTATTATCTATACACGATTATTGGCCATGGTCAACTATTTATGACAAGGCTAATCTGAATTAGGTGTTTTAGTCCAAGAATTATGGAGTATGGAAGGCTGAGAATTCCAATAATGCTTTTGTATAAATTTTGAAAATATTAAATCAATAATATTAATAAGATCTACTATGATTTTGAGTCACATAACCTCAGTTGGAAGAGTTAAGAAGCACAAGTGATCTATGTCTGCCATTTTAACCTTTTCTCTGCCTCTAAATACCCGCCTATGACTCATACAGCCATCAGTGCCAATGGCCCTCATTTTGATGGAGAGTCTCAAGGTAAAGAGAGAGAACTGCCCAATCTTTCTTCAAGAAGCCCATTAAAAAGGTCTAGAGGTACACTCGGAAGCTCCCTAGATGACCACAGAGATTTGTCTCTTCTCCGTGGGAGGCATGTTCTCCCATTCCCAAGGTTTGAGAATCCTTGATACATAAAGAAATAATAAATAACAACATTTATTGAGTGACTTCTATAAGCCAAACACTGTTCTAAGGATGCATTCAATCTTTACAGTCAATTTATGAACAACAGTAATATTCCCATTTTATACATGAAGAAAGTGCAGCCTAGATAACTTAAGAAATTTATCCACGGTCACACACCAAAACATGGTAGAACCTGACTTTGAACTCGGAAAATCTGATTCCAGCAACAGCACGCTTCACCATGCTACTCTGAGTAATCCATTGGAATGATTATAAGAAAATCATTAAAACAAATACAAAAAAACTCTTCAAAGTGATAGTGCAGTGATTTGACCAAGGTCTTAAGGGGGAAAAAGTATTTCACCTTAATAAATATAGGAACAGCCTAAAATGGACCTTGGCTTATAAAACTGCACTGTACGCCTTAGGCTTTCTCATCTGCCCTCTCTCTCACATTTTTTTTCATAATTTTCACCTTGCTCTAAACAACTATAATAACTCACCTTGATTTTGCCCAAGTGTCCAAGTGCCACTGTTGTATAAATCAATTAACTCTAGCACATACTTTCATTTTCTAATTTAATTTCTCCACTTATTTCATTAAAAACCAATTTGTTAAGATGGCATATCACTTATTTGAGCATTTAAAAATATTTAAAGGCAGTAATATATGAATTAATAAATTAAGACTAAATTCAGTGACATACATGAATCTCATAAATATATTTAGCAAAAGAAGCCAGATGCATAGACTACAAACTGTATGACTTACTGTATGACTTAATTTTTCTTTTCTTTTCTTTTCTTTTTTTTTTTTTTTTTGTAGAGAGAGGATATTGCTCTGTTGCCCAGGCTTAAGTGCTGTGGCAATCATAGCTCATTGCAACCTTAAACTCCTGGGCTAACGTGGTTCTCCTACGTCAGCCTCCTGAACATCTAGAACTACAGGAGTTCCCACCATGCCTGGCTAATATATTTTGTTAACTTTTTGTAGAGACAGGGTCATGCTATGTTGCCCAGGCTGGTTCTCAAACTCCTGGCCTCAAGTGATCCTCTGCCTTGGCCTCCCAAAGTACTGGGGTTGCAGGTATGAGCCACCACCACACCTGGCCTACGACCAGATTTATATAAAGTTAAAAACCAGGCAACATAGCCTATGGTGTTAAAATTTAGGACAGTGGTTACCATTGGAACGGCATACAATGGGGTTTTGGGGGTTCTGTTAGTATTTTGTTTTTCGATCTGGCTAATGGTTACACAAATGTCTCATTTTGAGAAATTCACTAAGGTTTATAATTATGTTTTGTGTACTTTTATACTATGTATATTTTAGTATGAAAGTTTACATTAAAAGGCAATACTTTATCCAAAATTCTCATTTTGCTAATTATATTACACCACTACTTTCTTTCTTCTAAAAGCATACGATTAATTTGTTTCACAGGTAAAGCATATTTCTATATAAGATTGTAAAGTTATTTTCCTATTTAGGAAATGTTTTATGAGATGTTTTAAAAATTGGATTCATTGATGTATAACTTATGTATGGTAAAATGTACAGTTCTACAATTTTTGATAAGCATTTGCATTTGTGCAACCACTCCCATGATCAAGACATAGAATAATTCCATTATTTCCTTCAAATTCACTGCCCTTCTGCAGTCAAATTCATCCCCCAAACTCCAGCCCCTGGCAACATTGATTTCCTGTCCCTATAGTTTTGCCTTTTTCAGAGCTATATGAATGGAATCATACAGTATATATTAAGTCTAGCTTCTTTCATTTAGTGCAATATATTTGAGATCCACCTACGTTGTTGGGTGTATCAGTACCTTGTTCCTTTTTATTGCTCAGTAGTGTTACGATGCATGTATGTGCCACCACTGAAGGATTTTTGAGTAGTTTCTAGCGTTTGGTGCTTATGAATAAAACCACTATAAACATTAGTGTATAGGTATTTGTGTGAAAACAAGTAATATGTTTTGTTTCTAAATTCCAAGTTATACTTTTATCTGCACAAAATATTTTCTATATTGCCTTTAGTCTATGGTAATTCGTGTACCTAGAGAATATACCAACCAGTTCAAAATAATGTAAAATCAGAAATTGAATCAAATAGCAAACATCTTACAAAGATAGATCAACTTTTGAAAATTCCTCCCTTCAAAATATTTCTTTTTGCAATCATGCAATCATCTAGAGAATTAAGAACAAAAATATTCTCTTAAAGTTCTATATTAATAATTCAAAATCCTGTTTAAATTAAACAAAATTAAAAATCAATGGCATCACTAATTAGAACTCTGAAATCATAATGAATGAAGGAAAAAGAAGAAAAGTGGCTTGAAAAGGAAAGCGTTTTTTTCTCTTTCAAAACTCTCTAATTTAATATATTACAAATTTAACCCAACTGGTTAGTACTTTTTATCCATGATAACTGGGAAAGGATTTGAGCGACAAAATGGAAACATGGTAGATGTTACCTAGCATGTTGTGGTAAAGTGGAATGGCCCGTCCATGGGTAGTAAATGCAGTCATGACTAGTGGGACCGTTACACCTGCAGGCAATTACAGAACAGAAAACATCATTCTCCATCCACAGTGACATGCACACACATGCACCAGTGCTCACACATGGAGCCTCGGAGGAAGAACATGGGAAGCAAGCACACCAAGTACCTATCCATCAGGCCGATGCAGTCTTCGATACTTGAGCCTATGCACCTGCAGAAGACGCAAATTTAAAAAAAAAATACAAGGAAAGAAAAATTAGTCATTTTTTAATAAAGAATCAGTAGAATAAATACTGATTGTGTTAAATTCTTAATTACAATTATTAGACAATTTTTGAAACACCATGGATTTCAAGCCAGCAAGAAGATTATTGCTTGATGGATACACAGAAATGAATTGCAATTACCACCCACGTGAAATGCAAAGAAACATGTCCACAGCAGAGGAAATTTTACCCTGGTTCTGTGGATACCTTCCAAACACACAGAGCTCATTTCTGATACTTTCAATTCATTTGCATCATTCATGATTATATGTCTTGATGAATAACTTGATATTTTAATGACTATAATTGTTTTAATGTATATGGTTTCTTCCAAAAGCTCTTACACTTAAGTAAAAAAACAAAATCAATAAAAAAGGAAATATGAGCAATTCAATATAATATAATAACCTGATGCTTAATGCTCATTAAAGATTTATTTTGGCAGAAAATTAGTTAACATACTTTAATGCTATTTTCATGGATACTTTATATAATCACATTATTCTGGTCTTTGGTTGTGACTATCTTCAAAACATACTTATCTTTAAACATGAATTTATTTAAAAAGCAAATTAACTGGTTTCATCATACTGTACTTTATCTTGACGTTCTCTTTTAAAATAGCGGTGCCATAACATGCAAACAAAAACAGGTTTTTAACCTGCCATAATAATAAACTCAAACAATAACAAATAAATACTCTGCAAGGAAATGAATAAATTGAGACCCAAGTAACTAAATAATACACTGAGATTAACATTTAAATTGAATTATGTAAGTACACAGAATTCTAATGTACAGTCCCTAGAATTTCATTTTGAACTATTATAGAAGTATTATTTCTTTCATCTTCCAATGTACTTGAATTTTTTTCTTTCCCTTTTCTCCCATCAAAGATAGATAGCTCCAGGGCATTACTGAGATTCCTCCTACAGCTATTATTTCTATCTAGAACTGCCTACTTTGGCTGGTAATAAAGATTATATATATTTTTCAAACTCTTAATTTTCAAAACTGAAAAAGGAGCTGAAGTTAAGATCATTATATAATGATGTAAAAAGGTGCCCATATAGGCCAGAATATTCATTATATTTTTAGAAAACTCTAAACATTGGTGAACTAATATAACTTATCTATAATAACAATTAAGTCACTATCTCTCTGCTTCATCAATATCTGCTATAACATTCCTACTAACAGGAAAATTGGTTTGTTTTTGTTTTTGTTTTGAGGATTTGTTTTGAGCAGCACAGACAAATTTTAACCTACAGAAATACAGGAAACACACCTGTGATAAAAGGTGTGAAAAAGCAAGAAAATGGGAAATAAAGTACATACCATTGAATTGGTATTACACATAATTCATAATCAAAACCATTTCTAAAAGTGGGAAATTAACTACCAAAAAGCTTTCAAATTATCTTATATAGTTTCCTTTTTATTTGTTTTGAAGAACTTATTTTTCCTGTTATATCTTCTTCAAAATGCTTTCATATACAGTATTGTTATTTTATAAAATTATTGGTAAACTTTTTTATTTCCAAATGAGAATCTAAAAAGCTGTGGTTAGTTTTCAATCTATCTTTATACTAACCCTTGAAAGACTAAACAAAAAATTCAAAAGTCAAATTCAACTTGAGGGGAAAGTGAGAATAATGAAAGATTCTCATCGATTACAAAAACCTGTGTTGCATGCCTACTAAGTGTTCCTACTGTTCTAGGACCTGGAGGGAGAAAAAAGATGAATTAGACAATTTTCCTATTTTCAGTGAGCTAAGAATTTAATGAAGGAGACAGATGCATAAACAGATGTGTATTGTATATGTGATAAATTAAATAAGAGACATGAAAAAGTGCTTTAGGGGAGTGTGGAGAAGGGACACCCAGTCCAGCCGCAGAAGGTCATGGTAATCCTCCTGAAGGATGTGGGAAGCTGAAGTTTAGAGTGCTGAGAGCTGGGGCTGGAGTGGCAGAAATTTCTGAGGTGCAAGAAACAGCAGGAGCAAAAACGTAGATCTGAAGAAATGTATAGTGCATACAAACAACTACAAACAATTCTTAATAATTAGAGAACAAAATGTGAGACAACAGGGAGAGGAAAAAAAAAAAAGAAGAAGCTAGAGCATTATATGCAAGCCAGATTTTGATAACTATTTGCTTAGCAGAAAACTTAATAAAAATCACTGTAGGGTTTTAAAGAAATAGTGAGATTGCTAGATTTGTATTCTAAATAGATACAAATCTTTGTATCCCTTTGCTCTGTAGCAGCTAGCCAGCTGAGAGCCAGGGAGACTTCTTCTTTGGTCACAAATAATATTTTTGTTCACGTAAGAGACGATGGACTAAAACAGGGAAATGGTAACTGGGAAAGTGGCAAACGGATAGGTTCAAGATATGCCTCAAAAAGGATAGGGAAAAATAGATTAAGTTGGCTGATGTAATGAAAGATATAAAGGGATCAGTGTTAAAAGATGATTCATATTTCCAGCTTTGAGAATACTGGTGCCATTATTGAGAAAATCCAAAAGGAAGAACATGTTTCTTCACTCATGCATTAGGGGAGGAATGGTTGATAATTTCAGTTTTGTGTGTCTACAGTTAGTGTGGTTGTCCTACAAAGAGGTAGAAATGTTACTCAGCAGTTGGGAAGCTGCCTCTGTTGCTAAGGGAGGAAAAAAGGGAGTGACTACCAGTGTGAATTGCAGAGAAGTCTAATAAGAATTCCTGAGATAATTTTACTTGTCATTGTCATAGTCACTAGAATTTAGGTTTCTGTGAGTGAGAAGCAAATAGGAAAATAGAGGCAGGGGAAAGAGAGGGGAGAGATGGAGGAAACAGGATGTAGGGTTAAGAAAGGTTGTCGAGAGGATTGTGCGGGTTATTTGATATCTAAACATATTTTTAAACTGAGGATGAAAGAAAAAAATGAAAGACAAAGAAGAATGAGAATATGACTGATGTGGCACCATCCTATCTAAATACGAGCCATTGTTACTTAAAGATGTATATTGCACTTGAACTCTTTGCACTCTATATAAGCAACTGATTAGCATATGCAATTTACATCCATTCAGCAAAATCATATAATAATAGAAACATTAAATTTGTAAAAAGTCAAAATTTCAAATAAGGGATTGAATCAAGATATGGAATAATACAATTCTCAAAAAAATTAGTGTTCCAAAATATACTTACTGATAGAGCAGTAAAAGAAACTATAATATGTCTAATTTGTATACTCCAAAACAATTTCTGGACTTCTGAATACTTAGGTGTATTTAACAATTGTTGGTACATAATGACTTATAAGTACCTTGCTGTACCTATATAACCAACACTGTTAAGATATTTTGACAAAATCTTTAAATTTTGAAATGGAAATGGAGGAAATTTTAAAATTTTTCCATTGAAAGATTATAGACTTAATACTTCCACAAGCAGCCCTTCTGTCCTCTCCACAAATGGAAATTTTTCATTATATAAATTGAAAAGGATTGATAAAGATTAAGGCATGTGTGAAACTTAATAATATGAAATTATGATTCTCATATTAACAAACACATGTAATGAGATTTTTATAAGATTCCCCATGAAATAAACATTCCAATACAATCTAAAATGTAGGTCTTGTTTGAAACAAAATCAAAATTAAAATGACATTAAGTTAGCGTGGACTCAAGTGATGTTTGTGAGGGAACTCTAATCTCCACTCTCACTACCATTTAATTACATGCTAAGTTTAGTTTGTAAGTCTTTTAAAATTTCTATCTTGCTAATTTAAAATATGAATATCATTCCTAAGTTTTTAATTCTTGCTCAGCATTTCAAAATGCTGTGGAGAAGGGTCTGGTGTCTAATAGAGGATATAAATTAAAGAATATAAATTCACTGGATTGTGAGTTCTTAGAAGTCAAGAGCTGCATCTTGCTCATTTCTTAACTTGCCTGTCACTATATCTGATGCAGAGCAGATATCCAATTTAAGAAAGTTGAAGAATGAATGAAATGAGAAAAGGCTACTAAAGTAAGAGTTGTCTAAGTCAAGGCAAGAAGAGGCAATGTTGTTGTTGTTGTTGTCATTGTTTCTTCCTCCTGGGATATTAGTGAGAAGCTTTTGGCAGGGCCTAAATGGATAACCTATTTTAAAAGTATCTAAAGTACCTTTAGAATAGTAAAAGTACTCTTGAGGTATTATACAGATAATTTTAAATTCAGAAAGTCATTAAACAGTATTCAAAGTAAGAACTTTACTTCTAAAAAAAAGTGTGATTTGAAAGAGTATTTCCATTAACTTGGTTCTTGAATTATCGGACATAATATTGACATGTTAAGAAAAAGAAAAGCTGTTTTCCGAAGTGGAGCTGGCCTGGTGAACTCACACTTACTGATAGGTCAGCTATTAATATGTGTTTAAGAATAAAAATAGTCACTCATATCATCATCCCCACCACCCCTGTGATATTTCTGGAGAAAGATCATATCTCTACGTGCACAATTTGCAAAGAAGGGACCAACTGCACAGGACACCTCATCACTTCAGTAAAGGATCTCAAAGCACAATGGGTGTACAGCTATAGACTACATGTGGGGATTTAGAATTTAGGAATACCACTCTTGGGGAGTAGTTTTTACTCTGGGGCTGGAACATGACGATATGGAGGCTATCCGAAAAAGGATGGCAGAAAGCTAAATGAAAACAAAACCAAAAATCCTTGAGGAGTAAGTCAGTCATGAGAGAATACATTTACCTTGGAAGATGATGGGGAGTACAATATTCAAATTCTGTCCCACCATAATACTGCAGCTGTGATTTGCTAAAATCATCTTTTTTTTTTTTTCTATTTACTTGGAGTTTCCAAATGATCTGATGAGGTTTGTTCCCTATTAAACCATCATACTCCCTTTCAACTGAAATCTAGATTTTTTTTCTACTACAGTAAATTGATCTCTCTTCATTGCTCCCTATTTCTACTTCCCCCCACTATATCTGTTTTTTAAAATTATATAATCATGATTTAAAAGAACTGAGAGGAAGACACACCAGCCACACATCCAGACTATGGCTCTGTGATCTCACTTTCATTTCCCTAATGGCTTCATTGTAATTAGATTTGCAAAAACAGCAAAAGGTCTCATTTTGAATGGCAACAGCTGTTGACATCAACATTATATTGAATAATTTACTGGTTTAATTTTAGCTGCAAAACAATAAAATCCTCTTGTGGATGATTTTAGCAGGCAAAGTTTTCTCTTTCTGTTGCTGACTCTCTCTTCTTCTCCAGCAGTACCAGTTGTTTTTTCATAAATTACTTTTAACTTCAGTGTGCCAAAAACTCACAAGGGGAGCAGTTTATTACTTCTAGTTTCGTTGCAGCAAAGTATCTATGTGACTATTTCAGTATCCTCGACCTATGTGTTTATGTGTAAACCAGTGAGTTGGCAGTTAGCTCTTCCAAGCTGAATCTGAATTTGAATGGCAGAATATTACTTTACCTTTTGAGGATCTGCCACTTCACAGAGTGACTTAAGCAGATTTCTTAAGCAGGAAATGGTAGCAGCATCTGCAAATTGATGTTTTCTTGGCAGGAAATGATGTTGCTTGCTTAACTTCTTCAATATACCCTAACAGCTAGCCCTTAATCTGGCAGAAAATCTCTTTATGGAATCTCATACTTTCCTGCCAGTTGTAACGTACCCAAGATGATTCTCAACAAGCTATGTGTGTGTTTGTATGTATATGTGCTCATGCCTGTGGGCACTCACAATGGAGAAGAGGTTTTATGGACAGGAAGAAGGTAGAGTATGTGAAACTGCTTTCTGTCCTAAAATCATACACTTTCTGGAGGAAAGAAAAACAAAAATCCTTACTAAATTAGATTTTTTTTGTATTTTAAGAAATAGTTGCTGGAATTTGTTAGATGAATAATATTTCTTTTATAGTTCAGTGCTTTTCTTCTTTCTGTAATGTGTCTTTGTTATTTGACTGTTATCAATGTCATACATAATCTATATTATTCATTGTACAATGCATTCTTTTGAAAAGCAGAAAAATATTTACCAATTTTTGAATTGTTCTATACCAGTCAAAGAATTTCAGGCTATTGTATAACCTGTAACAAAGTTATTTTCACAAAATACACTAGTTATTTTATGGATATACATATCACTAGCTTCCCCTATTTTTTTCTACCGGTACTACCTTTGTTCATATTATCTTGAAGGAGTATTCTAAAGTAGTATTTACCACAGAGAGAAATCCCCACTTTAAGCTGATTGTGACAACAAAGAAATAGAAACAAAAACCTCTATTAATGATTTAATAAACACAAATATCAAAAGTATGATTACTGTCTTATCTTTTCTAGTATCTTGAATTTCCATTATAATTTGGAAGAATCTCTATACTATATTCAAAGTATACCTGTCACTAGCTTCAGGAAAATGTCAATAGATTGGTTATATGTAAATGTTAGGCAGAAATATTTCAGAGCGTACAGATTTGATCTCTTAAATCATTCTTTTAGACAGGATTTCTCTTAAAATCAACATATTAAATAGAAAGATAGAGTTTTAGGAGAATGTTCTTATATTTAGGAGACAGTGTCACGGATAAAGATACACGGATAAAGTACCTCTCACTAGCAACACATACAAGGCTGAGTCCTTGGCCAGCAAGGATGCTTACCCTTGGGTGCAGTTTGGATGGCATGGGTGGCACTCCCGATCCTGATCAGCATACTTGAAAATGAAACTGTTTGCCCCCTGTAAGCCATCTGGACATTTTTCCACACAGTTTGGGCCATCCTTAAAATGAGAACACTTTGTACAGTTGTCAGGTCCCTGAAATATCAAAAAGAAAAAAAAAATGGAGAAAGAAAGTGGGTGCCATTTCCTCTGGAATGTATTCATGTGTTTTAGTTACCGAGACTTCGGTAGGTAGCAAATCTTCCTCTAGGGAACTGGAGAACATTTTCAGCAGTACTAATGTGGATATAGCTATTGCAGTGCAAACACTGCTAAGGAGAGTCTTCAAGTTCAGCCTCATACCCTAATGTGTGAAAACGTTATAATAACACATGTGTTCTTGAAATATTTTGATTTTTGAAATCAGCAGTTCCTGGGTCAACTGATTTCTATGTCATGCCTCTAATGTGCTTTAATTTGATCAGAAAAATTGTCCAATGACTTTTCCAAAAGGACATCAGTATTTTCTTCTTGTGGTTTATTTTTAGTGATATTACAGTGCAATAGTATTTGTTAACAACAGATATTCCCTTGGGGTATTTTATCATCATCACTGGGAATATGTGAATACTCTTACTAAATAGTTAATGAGAAAAAGGATACAATAGAGATTAAGTAACATTAAATTTCACATAAAAATGGGATGTAAATTTTCTTTTGGTTGTACAATGACTTTATTTTTAAGATGCATTGTAAAATTTACTGTGATTAAATTACCAGGAATTAGGCAGTTTAGACAAATAATAAAAAAATCCACTTATTATTTATCTCAAATCAGCTTATAATAATGCTACACATCATGTAATGTCTATTTAGAGGGATTTTAGTAAATCACAGAACAATACTGAGAGCCATATAAATGCACATTCTGATGAGCAAATATCAAAAACTCCATAATATTAATAATAAAGCAGATACATACAAATAAAAACTTCATGGAGAAACTAATCCAAGGATGAAAGTAATATAAATATGAGCATGAAAAATTTAAATAGAACTAACTCACTTTATATATTTATGTTTATAATATACATTAGTTTCCTAATATAATGTCAAGAAGCAATAATAATATGAAAATATATTTGAAAATAACAAAATTAACTCTTTAAAATAATATTAAACATCTAAAAATTTTGCAAAATAAAAACTGGTTTGGGATCTGGTGCAGGGAATAGTAAGCATGGAAGGAATGATCAGTATATCTTCAGATCAAAGAAAATTTAGAACATTTTAATAAAACGCTATTTTTCTTAAAAGATGCCCATGTTTTCACATATTCGGCTGTTCTGAATATTACCTATTTTAAATTTACTTTTAATTCTCCTTTTTGAACACAGACTTCTTCCCCTGACTCATTTCTCTCTAACATCTGTATCTACAGGATTCAACAGTCATTATGGTTCATATTAAAGACATAAATAAGATATAGTATGTATACAGGGAGACAATTCTATCAAGTTAATAAACAATGAGAATTTCGGAGCCAAGAGTTAGCACAAAGTTATTGTTAGGTAGGAACTATGACCATCAGGGGAGTGCCTTACATCCCTACATGAATGTGAATCCAAAAGCAGCCAGATATTACAAATTGGTTATATTAGGAATCAGGATATCAAGAAATACAACATTTTAAAAATTTAAAAAATGAAGGCTGCTAATGAGGAATTATGGTGTCAAGAAGAAAAAGCAATCAGGAGGAGATTTCTAAAAATCCCGAGACTGGTGAGTTTCAATCAGGCACCTGTCTATTTCACTATCTTCATGTGAGGCTCAGAGCTTAAAAAAAAAGTAAGCCTATAAAACCTAATCCCTATTCTACCTGAGGAGTTTGCTAATGGTAACTTCTTATTTCCTCTCAAAAAAGAATACTTCACATGCTTCCAATTTTAACACCTGCTTACGGGTACTTAGGCACGTAATACTGTCTATTATACAGAATCATTCACTGTGCAAGTATGCTCAGTGGCATGACTTATTGTACAAGACAAGAGGCACGGTGATGTGTTCTGGCAGAACACAGACTAAAACTTACTGTGAGTAAATTAGGCAGTTATAGTCTGAATTAAAAATTAGAAATTATTCTTCTCTTAAGTTCTTGTAATAGAAAATAATGTCTAGGTGAAATTAAAAGATACGAAAAGTCACAAAACTGAAATTAAATTCATATTTAATCTAAGGATACGGCAATAAGATAAATTATTTTTTGTTCTTCCTTATCTTTTAAAGCATCTCTTAACAACAGATATGGATTACTTAATGACAGGGATATGTTATAAGAAATGTGTCATTAGGAGATTTCATCATTGTATGAACATCACACTTTATGCTTACACAAACCTAGATGATGTAGCCTATAAGACACCTAAGCCATATGGTATAGCCTATTGCTCCTGGCTACAAAAGTATATAGCATTTCACTGTACTAAATACTGTAGGCAACTGTATTATAAAACAATAGAAAGTATCTTTGCATTTAAACATATCTGAACATAGAAAAGGTACAATAAAAAATACAGTATTATAATTTTATGGGAGCATCATCATATATGTGGTCCATCATTAACCCAAACATCATCTTGTGGTGCTTTACTATATTTGATTGTATTATCATGATAGGAAACCTAATGTCCTAGGCTGACAAAAATGTCCTGACAATTCTCAAAAAAAAAAAAAAAAAAAAAGAAAGAAAAGAAAAGAAATGTACCCATCTTGTTTCCATAATAAAGAGACTTAAAGATATATATGTGTGTGTGATGCTTACTCTTCCTTCATTGGATACCCAAAGCTTTTAAGAACCTAGGTGCAATAAACGAATTGATAAATGCAATAATAGAAAATGGAGGTGAAGGCAATATTCTTCTTCATCCCTAATTCTAAGATACCTCTCAATTCAATACTCTAGAAAGACAACTAAGGGACAGCTGATATCCTGATAGAAACATCACATTTTTTCCTCAGTGACAATTGATGGTTTTCTCTAGAAGCTACCACAAGAGACAAAGCTATGATTCACCAGCATACAATTCTCTTCTACTTCCAGCCACATGGGAATATTGTAATTGCCCTCCCACTAGATATAAAGTATGGCTTAATTTGGACAATGAGATGTAATTAGATCTGATGTATGAAATGACCAGTGCTCGACTCTCCAGTCTTCTTTCTCTGTTACCATTATTCAGACACCCCATGTAGAAATGGAGGTGCCATAAATTAAAGGCAACCTGGAACACTAGGCCATCACAGGGAGGGGGCTGCCTTAGAACATTTCCCAGACTCACAGTGCATGTTACATGAAAAGACTTAAATGTATTTCTGTAAACTACTATAATATGGGGTTATTTGTTATGGCAGCACAACCTGTATTAACCCAACTCTAAGAGCTCCTTTATCTTTTATAAAAATGTATTTTACAAATCAATTCCCTTCCCTTATTCCTTTTCTTCTCTTGCTGTTTTTCTAGCCTATATTTTGGTATAGGCTGCAACTATGTCTGATTTTCCTTTCTTTTCTTTCTTCTCACATTTCCTCCCTACTTTTCTCAATAGGACTGTACAGGAGTAGTAAAAGTAAGGCAGAATGGATAGAATTGTAAAAAACAATTAAATTAAATTAAAAAATTAAAAAACCAAGTGTAGACAGATGAGGATATAAAAGCAGAAGTCTTCCTTTACTTCAAAACTATCCCTCTCTAGATTATCCTGGATTTCTGTCTTATTTAAGTAGGATATTATCCCATTTTATATATAGTTATCATATTCCCAGAAAGCATTTTATCCTTATTACACTAAAGACATTGTTGCTGGGGGAAAAAGTGAATTAAAAAGTGTGAGAAACATGGAGTGAGAATTTCTATAGTTGTAGCTCCATTTTGGAGTAACTTTCTAATCATTATAGGTTCAATTTCTTTGTATTTTAAAGGGAGAAAGTGATATCATGCTTCAGATGTAACAGTGCTTGGTAAACATAAATACATTAGGGGAACAGGTCAAAAATAAGATTTCAACAGAATAAATCATAAGACCAGCAATGGGATTTCCAAATAGCTTTGATGACTTCTTCCTCTGTTTCCTCACAGTGTCAGTCTCATGGAGAAGCTTCCAGAATCTCTTGGATATCCTAAATAATATAAGCTTGTTATCTGGCACACAGAGCCACCTCTGACTCTAGCTATGATAATCAGCATGTGGACCCAGAAACAGGCAAAAATCTAGTATGAATTGTAAAGGCTGAAAGAAAGCCACCCTCACGGGGAGCAAAGTTTGGACCATTGTTTGAGCTCAGCCATGCCAGTTTTTCAGACACCATTACTAAAACTTTGTGTTCTTAGCCGCTTAGCATTTCAAGGATTACTGATCACTTAGGTTTTCTTGATTCTGTACATTGATCTTCCACAGATGCCTTCCTCAGCCTTACTGAATTTTCTATATTTTAGATTTATTGCCTTGTCTGATCTCTAGACACAGCATTTGATAACTTAGTGCTGGGCAATAATCTTACTTATGTTGCCCAACAAATGCTGTCATTGCAGAACAAAAATGTGTTAATTAAAAACCTATTTTTCACTCCTTCTTGTTATCAGATCATTTTGAAAATTGCAATAACATTGACTTTTAGCGGTTTTTTTAAACGTATATTTTTATAAGCTGTCTCAAATCTTTTGAGGAACACATGAATGCACAAATGAACTGCCAAAACATACAAATTAGGGGAAATTAATAAACAAGTTATACACTTGCATAATTTTATACAACAGGAGGCAGCATGAGAAATAGAAAGAACATGGGACTGACAGTCAAGCACCCTGAGATAGGATGATGAAATTGTAATTCCAGAGATCTACTATATTAAGCAATTCATTTAATATCTCTGATGTTTTTCCTCATAGGAAAAATGGGAAAAATATCTAAAAGACAATGAAGGAAACTGTATGTAAAAATTCCTAGCATGAAAACTAGTTCACAAAGGACACTCAATAATATCAGTTAAATCATGAATATGGATATGATCCACAATGATCATATTAACTCTGATGTGATTAGTAGGTAAAGTGGTCACTGAACTTTTTTCCTACTTGGATCCAGTATAGTCATACTGGAGGAGCAGTTACTGAGTTCTTTTCTCAGTGAAGGTCAAGCTCTGCTACAGATGTTAAGCGAACATCAGATTTTCATATAGGAGATCTTTCCCATGAAATTACTCTAGAAAAATTATGGTGTATTACTGAATATGCTTACTCTACTTCTGTGCAAATTAGTTTTCTATCTATAGGATTAGTTGAACCAAAAGTATTAATTAATAAGAATATTTGATTTTTCTGAAAACTAAAGATTGCAAGAAAGGTCAAAATATAAGTTGAATTCCTTTTCAACATACAGAATGAAATAGATAGAAAAAAGACTTATGTGAAGAAATAAAATATTCAAACAATGCAACTAGTAATTTTTGAGAAATATTTTTGAATATTAATTTGAGTCTGCTAAAATGTAAAAACTCAGCAACAGTTATGCTGGCTAATAAAGTCTGACACAAAGTAGGTACTAAACAATATTTGCTGAATCAATAAACAAGATGTTTCTCAGAGGCTTATTCAAAATAAAAGGGGTGAGGGAAAAATAGGAAATTACATGAGTGAAGAAAAAATTAATCTAGAAAATCATAATAAGAAATATATAGGAAATGGCTGGGCATGGTGGCTCACGCCTATAATCCTAGCACTCTGGAGGCCGAGGCAGGAGGATCACTCAAGGTCAGGAGTTTGAAACCAGCCTGAGCAAGAGCGGGACCCTGTCTCTACTAAAAATAGAAAGAAATTAATTGGCCAACTAAAAATATACAAAAAATTAGCTGGACATGGTGGTGAATGCCTGTAGTCCCAGCTATTTGGCAGGCTGAGGCAGAAGGATCGCTTGAGCCCAGGAGTCTGAGGTTGCTGTGAGCTAGGCTGATGTCACGGCACTCTAGTCCGGGCAACAAAGTGAGACTCTGTCTCAAAAAAGAAAAAAAAAAAAAGAAATCTATAGGATATATTAGTGCATTGGCACCCATGGTTATTCACAAATATTAGGCAATTTTTGGCAGTTACTCATAATTTTTTAAAGAGCGTTTCTGTAAATCTATGTCCAATACACATTATGATTGAGTCTGGAGACATACGATGATCCCCAGCATTGCTCAGATGAGGTGACCAAATTCTTGATTATTTTAATATACATCTTTAAAGTTTCAGGATTTCTGAAATTATTTTTAATTCTATGACTTCTGGTCAAGAAGTTACTTAAATATGTTAGTTTTAAAAGAACTCACAGAGATATCTCAACTTGCTTTTTAACAACTCATTACAGAAATTTTCTTCCCTGTGACTCATGACATTCTTTACAGAATTCACATTTCTCATGCTGCGGATTAATTGTATTTTTCATTGCTGTCCACGTGAAGAGAGAGAACAGCTGCATATGCCCTAGCATACTTGCTCAGAGGTCACTACATATTACACTGCCTTTTAGATTTCGGTTCTTCAGGCCAAGTAACACCACTACTTTCTCAGAGATCTGATTTTCCAAGCTTAATTATTCTGGTGGCAGTCGTCTGAACTGTCCAAGTTTTCCACATCCTTCTTTAGATGAAGTTTCAGAACAGCTTATTGGGGCCTAATGGAAGCGCAGAGGGCTCAAGGATATTTTTTTTGTAAGCTAATTAAGTACTGGATAAGCACTCTTGTAGAAAAATAAATACTATTTAAATTTCAAATGAATTCTTATGAAGCAATGTTGAGCTCTTGTCTACCCCCAAATGTTGGTCCCCGAATTATCTACTGAGAGACAATCAGTAACAGAGATAAACCGGAAAATTTGCTAATGAAGGATGAATGTGACACTTTGGAATAACAAATTCATACTGATATCATTATTAAGAAAAAGCCTGTCTTGTGGAAACCAAAGGGAGGTCTAAAAATAATTATCATTTTCTAAGACTAGATAGACAGCACCTCATTCATGGAAACTTTCCTGATGCTACAGTCCCTTCCTTTGATTCTCATAGCTCCATTCTTTCCTTTGGCATAGTATTTAGCACACTGTTTTATTTTTATTTTTTTATTTTTATTTATGATCCCTGACATTGTGAACATATGTCACACTGCTTTAGATTTTAGTTTATAAGTACGTGTCTTCCTCCTTCTTTTCACTGCTCTTCACACTGCCATAACAGTTAAATCATTAAACATGGGTAAGAGTGTTTTCCTCAAAGAAAGTGAACTTCACACTTGCAAATCTTTACATTTCCCCTTCTCACATTCTTCCTCCAAGTACAGCTCAAATATCACTTCTCTATGTCCTTCCTTGATAACCCACATTCCACCCCAAAGATAGAATTAGTTTCTTCTTCATTTGTGTTCCTATAACAATTTACACATATTTATGTTATATCAGTATTATATTTAATCTAATTACTTTTGTATCTCTCTTTTCTATGCTGTGCAATCTTCCGGGACCACTCCATATCTTATAATTCTGCTTAAATATATTATCTGGAGAATAAATGTTTATGACATTGAATTTTGAAATATTTTATCTCCCTACCACTAAACTTTAAGCCTCTTGAGAGCAGACTATTAAACACATTTCCCCACAGCATCCTATAATTACCTATTGCATGGATGGATGAACAAAACAATAACATAACAAAACATTCATACATGATACTAAATAAGCTCATGCAACCATAGATGTCTTCAGGCTTACCGGGCCATGGCATGTGAGGACGCCATCTTCCATCTTCTCACACTGGGGATCACACTCCACACAGATGGAGCCGTTCTCAAATTCCCGAAATTCACTGTGAAAACATCAGCTGCATGAGAAGGTGTAAGCAAACAAGCTGTCAACTTAACAAATGAAGTAACATCTGCTAAAAGTCCTATTGGCAGAGTAAATTCTAGAGTTTGTTTCTCTAGTGCCAGGAGCATCAGAAATATTAAGTTTTCCATTAGGAGAGAAGATAAACTGCAGCCAGATGGCTCTCCTTGCCCTCCATTGGGTTCAACGATAGACTCATTCTGGAAACTTCTCTCCTGTGAGAGATATTCCAGCAGTGTCACACACAAAAACAAAACAAAACAAAACGGTGTAACTCTTTTGATGACACAGCACAACCGTTTTTACCCGTTGAGTAAGGCTGTGCCTGTTTGTCTCTATATAAAATTTTACTCTTACCGAAGTTTTAATTCCTAAACTCTGAACGATCTATTGTATTTTTCTGGTTGCTAAGTTACAGGAATGTTCCCTATCCTTGTCCTTCAAATCCCAAGACTCTTCAATTTATTTTTGGTGAAACTTCAGAAAACACTTTGATTTCTTTTCTCCTTTTAAAATATCTGCCTTGGAGAATTAGAAAAAATACATCTTTATAGTAGATTTTATTTTTTTCAGATTATTGATCTCATATCACATCTTTCTTTAGTCTAAATTCTTTCTGAAGTAATTTTATATGGTATAAAATGAAAAAATAGCTTAATGGTAACATTCTAAAACTTTCTAATTGAAATCTCTTGTGATGATGATCATCTCTTCTCACATCCTTTCATTTTTGTGGTTATTTGCATGTCACACATTATCGATTTATAAATTTTCCAATGAATATCTCCCCCAAAATTTTCATTTCAATAATTAGGTATCAGTCATCTACAATATGTTTAAACTACCCCTTCCCACTAATATAAAGGAGGATGAAGTATTGGATAAAGACAATTTAGAATATCATTTATGAGTCATTAACTAAAGTTGACTACATATTTCTAACTATTTTACTTACGATTTTGTGTCTTCATATCCTGAGCTACCATTCCAAACCAATAGCATTATAGATATGGCAATTATGGATTAATTAGGTCATAAATCCAAATATACTTTTCCCTATGGCAAGTGCTCACTTTTTTCTCATTTGAATACCTTAAAGTCTTAATAAATGACAGAAGGCCAAAAGGTGCTATGTTTTTTGTTGGTTAGATTAAGACTACATCTATTTCAAGGCAAAATAATGAAGTTTGATTTTTCAAAGTAAATAGCATAAATGGATGGTTTGATTATGTCTTTAATGCACATATATTTAGTTACATGAATTTTATATTTTTAAAGTGAGATATTAGTTTGTTATGATCAAACTTTTTACGAGTTTTCTTGAGGTTAAAATCTCAATTACATAAAAACATGTTTGTTTTACATGCTTCATTGACGTGAGCAATATAAAGTACTCAACAGAGGAAATCTTCATAAAATAAAGGTCAAAATGACTTTGCAAGGGAAAGCAGTTAAATTGTAAAGATAACCAAAACCATTGTTTGTATAATGAAATTATATGACAGCTACAGCAAAGCCTGGGATTATCAGCTAATTACCGGTTTTGGATAATAGTTTCTTGGGTGATTAATGGGTTATGGTACTAAATGAAGGTCATAATTTTTATACTGCTAAAACATAGGTCATGCTTTTCTTACTCTTCTCCAAAACCCACTTCCCCACACACAGAGTTGAGGAATAAAATGTCATGAAAAAACGTAGAGACAACCCATTGTCCCTTTCTCCATAGAATTCCATTTGTATGGCTTCTTGCTCTCTTATTTTCTGCTCTCAGAAAAGATCCTCCTGGCAGTCTCTATTACTTCTTTTGCCCTTTATTGTCACTGTCTCCATCTTTGCTCTTTTTCTTTTCTGTCCCCTCCTAGTGATTCTACTATGACTTTGCCAGAGTTTCCTTTTCAGCTGAATCGCACCTAACAAACTACATTCTATTAAGCACAAGCTTTGCATACTGAGCTTTGTTTCACTTGCTTTTGCTGTGATACATTCCTCACTGTTTTGTTGTATGTGTGTTACCTTAGCCAATCCTGTGTCCAAGAGTAAATGCTTTGGAATCCAGTTTTTCCCAAATTTAAATCCCAGCACAACACTAACATTTCTAGGCCCTTAAATACTTTAACTTCTCAAAGCTTCTGTTTTCTGTATCTCTTCCATAAAAGTGAAAAATAGTATTTGCTTGTGAGGCTGTGATTATTAAATATAAAAATGCCTGAAAAGAGCTTAGACTGGCACTCTCTTTGATGTTTCATGTTAGTCTTAGAGTTTCAGAAGAGTTTAAACAAGTTGCCAGATAAGAGAAGTTTTAAGGTTCCATCACAGTTACCTATCTTGTTCATTTTGCTTGCTTGAGCATTGTACTAATAGCTAAGAGTTGATAAAATACAGTGACTTACATTATCTGGATTTGAATCCTAATCATCCAGGAATTGACTGATTTTCTTTTTTTTCCTGCAAAAATTCCTCTTTTTAGGATTTTTTCTTTCCTAAGAGCCACACTTTGTGAGTGTGTGTGTGTGTGTGTGTGTGTGTGTGTATTCCATTGATTTTGGTAAATGTCGTATTTGTATTTGATTACTTTCAGCAGTTTTTAACATGACTATTCTACTTAACCATTTGATCAACTCATATTAATAGACAAGAAAGGAAATCGTGATTATAATATTGACAGGAGGAACTCTCAGATCTTATTATGCACTTTTTCATTTGATAATCATAACAATCCTGTAAAGTTGACACCTTTATATTTTCCATTTTTCATATAAGAAAATTGAGTTTAGAATCATTAGATTTTTGTCCAAGGTTGAACATTTCAAGTAGGAAGTGATGAGGTTGGGATTTCACCCTTCCTCAAAGGCTATCTTAATCATTAGGCAATCTTGAAAGAAACTAGCCCCTACCACAAGATAGGAGGTGAGAAATCCATCATTAGGAAGTCAAGAATTGCATTAGACATTTATAAGACACTTTCATTGATCATCTTTCAACTAGCCCCATGGTCATGATTTCCTAGGCCCCACTACTATCGCAAAATACGTTAAAAACTTTAAATTTATTTAACAGATTTGATTTAATGATATATATGGAAAATGTTAAATATAAAAAATGGTCTGGTAATTAATGTTTAATTAGGAAACCTGTATTTTCCTTTGGTTAGCTGTCATTGTTTTGCAGAAATGAGACAGAGAATATTATATACATCCACATGTTTATAAATTTCATATTTCCGGCAAGTTTAAAACTCAAATATTAAAGAATAACAATGGCATATGAAAAGGAAACAGGATGAAAATCAGATGCCCTGAGTGCTAGTGTTGGCTTGATTCTTCTCCAGTGTTGTAACTTTAGCCAATATTTAATTGTACAAGTTTCCACTGTATCGATGATGCTACTATTAGATAAAACATTTTTTATAATCCATTCCCTCCTTGGAACTTGACATAGAAGACAAGCACAGAAAGACAAATCTTGCATGTTCTCACTAATATGTGGGAGCTAAGTATTAAAATAATTGATCTCATGGAGACAGGGAGTAGAATGATGGTTACTAGAGCCTGGGAAGAGCAGTAGGGGGTGGGAATAAAACGGGATAGCTAACATGTATAAAAAATATAGTGATAATTAGATATATAAAATGAACAATATTTTACATTCAACAAATTTTTAATTAGCATTCATTTAAAGAAATTAAAGTCTTTCACATTTCATTTTAATGGTGCCAATTGCTGCACACACAAACGTACCTTGATCTGAGGTATTTTATGTATCACAAAATATTCTTTTGTGATAATGTGAAAAAGCATGAACACAATTCAGTGAGACAAGTGGCAGATAATTTGCTATACATTACCAAATTTACAAGTCAATTGTATCTTACAAAATTATAAGCTACATTTTCCTGAAAATGATTCAATTCTTGCTTCAAATTGTTTTTTATATTTACACTTTTAATTTTAATCTTTTCCCCCTAAATTTCATTGAGGGAATTGGATTTGGTCATCTTTCAAAGAAGAGATATATCAATATTATTATGAATCCATAGGTTTTTATCCTTCTCATACAAAATGCAAAACTACAATGTTATTGGGGATGGTGAATCGCTGTTAAAAATGGGACAATTCATGAGGCACAAGAAGAAATGGAATAAAGAATTTTAAACCTACGCTTTACAAAACTATTGAAAATGCTTTCAGTGAGCAATATAAAAAAAACTTGGCTTAGGAATAGTACTAAAAGAGTGCATTATCACACTAACGGAGGACAAGAATGATTCATTAAGTGATATGCCATGATAAAGGGATATTTATGCATCTATAAAATGTCATGCAACTGGGTATATACCTGGTTTTACAATTGGCAATGTGATTCTTATAGTATAAGAGGGAATTTAAAATACTTGATTTCAAACCTTGCTTAGGTTATCTACAAAGTAGCAGAATGTGTTCAAAAACCTCTTGAACTAGAAAACTACAATGCCATTTTTTCTATAAGGCTAATCAGTTGTCAAGAATGTAGAAACATAAGCCGTTCCTAATACACAAACAGATGTACAACCTGAGTGGGAAAAATATCAAAAGTTATGCAGTAGTTTCAGATTAAAATTAATAGAAAAGTATGAGAGGAAAATAATATTGGGAGTTAGGGAAGGGAAAATTACTTGTAACAATCTCCTTCCTAAAGAAAATTGGAATACATTTTTCAATTTTGCTTAAGTATAAATTGCTATAATTTATTAAGAATTCTCTTAGTATATGTTTTTTAAAATGCAAATACAGTAAATACATATAGAGAGACTTGCCTTGTTATTTTAAATAAAATTATATCCCCTTAAAACAACTCTTCCATGTGTTGTGCTCCTTATACGATAAGAGTTCTCCTTAGAAATCTTGGCCTGCACACATATTCTGAAATTTTCTTATAATTTTAAAATCTGAGCTAATCAGTGCTTTGCAGCTCACGAGGTGAAGTCAACATTATAAGAAGCCTTACCCGTCATAGAGGTTGCAAGACTCTATGCAGATCCTTCCCCTGCTGAAGCGGCGGCACGACAGGCACTGGTCTGGCCCAGAGCCCCAACAGCCATCGCTTGAACACAGATGATTGCACACCATTCCCTCAGCAGCTGCAAAACACACCAAAATCAAGGGGAAATAAAATAGAAGATTGTGTCAAAACCTACTATCTTCCTAGGTAAAGCTATATCTGAACAAGTTTGCTTGAAAGACATCTGTGGCAAACAACTTTGGTTGCCAACCCAATCACCGCATTCCAGCCTACCCCCAACTTCTTCCATATTGCAGAGTCCTAGTCACTGTGTTTGCATAGTATCTTGCATTTTTCACAAGATTGGACAAAAGCCAATTTTCTATATAAAAACTATAGGGAGTAGTGGTGATAGAAATGAACTCTACAAGGTAAAGAACAAACCACACCTTTCCCAAACCAACACTTTGCTCCAACAATACACCAAATATTTTGGCTTCAATTCCATCTGACAACTTCATGAAGAAATATAAAAAATAATACTGCTATGAAACAAAAAAAAATAATTAAAGGAGAAAAAGAAAGAAAAAGAGAAATATATGAAAGGTAAGAAGGGGAGAAAAGAATAGAAACAAAACACAAGTTTTTTACAGGCCTCTGCTATAGTCTGACTAAGCCTACCTTGATAGTAGTCAAATTGGCATATGTAAAGCAAAAGATTTGAAAGAATATTAAAAAGATTATGAGGAAGTACAAAGATTAAATAGTATGAATGGCTTTTAGTCTTATCTCATTTTGTTGTTGTTGGTGATGGGAGAAGTGTCAAGGAATTGTAAAATTGCCACTAAAGGTTCACCATCTCTTTTCCCCTTTATACTGAATATCTTTTGTTCAGTATATTATTATTTATACTACATAACATAATTTTAGTGAAGGGATACTCGATGTTAAAAAAGAAGAGCCATGAAGACTTCACATGTTATTCTGGGTATCTGAAAAGTTATTTGAGGCATTTGAAACACAATTGCATGCAGTTTTCATGAAATATTAAGAATTCTCAAGAAGACAAAAGCATCAAAATATTTTTTATCTCCCCATTAGTTACCAATTTTACTTATGCTATGTACAATTTTATGGCAAGATCATTTGAGTTGAGTTGGGATGGGACTGAACATGTCAGTGTAATGTTAATATAAGCAGGAGTCATATCTGTGAAATCTGTGAAAGTTAACTTCTCTAACATACGCTTCAGAGTGTATTGCCTGCATCAGTGATCCTGACTAGTTTTATAATAAAACAGTGAAACAAATCGCCCAATTCATATTTTGTTTGTCATGTATCCTGGGACTATAAAAAGGCCCCTATGTTAAACTAGATGATAAATTCTTTTCTCAAGGCAAACTTAGATCTGTCAACAAATCTTTTCACTTTACAACTAATTGAATAATCTCTTCCAGTATACTTTAAGAGAGGAATGCATGTGTATGTGTAGCAGATTTTTTTGAGGTATATATGATACATAATGTACTCGTATATAAAGTATACCATTTGATAAGTTTTGACATATGTATGTACTCATGAACCATATCCACAATCAAGATAATACATGCATCCATTACTTCCTAAAGATTCTTCATGATCTTATGGAGTCCCTCCCCTCCTGTCTCATCCTCCTCAGACAACCACTGGTCTGCTGTCTGTTACTCACTGCACATTAGTTTGCATTCCCTATGATTTTATATAAATGGAATTATACAGTATGAGCTCTCTTTTTTATGGAATTTCTTTCACATAATTATTTTGAGATTATCCATGTTGCTGTATCAATAGCTCATTTTTATTACTGAGTATATACTATTGCATGGATATTCTACATTTTTTTAATCCATTCATCTATGGACAGACATTTAGACTTGTTTCCCATTTGGGCTATTAAAAATTAATCTATTATGAACATATGTGCAAAAGTCTTTGTACATCCATTTTCATGACCTTTGGGTAAATACCTGGATCCATATCCAGTGAAATGGCTGGGGATATGGTAGGTATAAGGTTAACTTTACAAGAAACTAATTGTTTTTCAAAGTAGTTGTACCATTTTACAATCCCGCCATTGATGAACATAACTTGGGATTTGAGGTTCCCCTACATCTTTGCCAACACTTGATATGGTCAGTCTGTTTAATTTTAACCTTCTTAATTGGTATGTAGTGGTTTTTCATTGTGGTCTTGATTTGCTTTTTCCTACTGAATAAAGATGTGGAGCATCTTTACTTATGTGCTATCCATATATCTTGTTTGGTACAGTGTCATCAAACCTTCTGCCTATTTGATATTGTATTGATTCTTTTCTTATTAATGAATATTGAGAGTTCTTTACATACTCTACAAATATGTTCTCCCAATCTTGGTCTTGTCTTTCCATTCTTTTAACACTGTCTTTTGAAAAATAGATCTTAATTTTGATGAAATAGACATTATCAATTGGTTCTTTTTTGAATCATGCTTTTGGTTTCATATCTAGGAAATTTTAGATATGTCTAACCTAGGGTTACAGGTTTTCTCTGATGTTTTCTTTTAGAAGTTTTGTAGGTTTACAATTATGTATATGATCCATTTTGAGTTAATTTGTGCATACGGTATGGTATTAGGATTCTCCAGAAAAACAGACCAATAGAAGATTTTATATGTATATCTATCTCTCTATATAAAATAGTATATATATGGGATGTATATGTAAAACAGGAGATATACACACACACACACACAAAACAAGATACATACATCTTATATATATACAAACAGGATATACATACTACTGGCTTATCTCATATATGAGACAAGAGATTTATTGTAGGAATTGGCTTACAAAATTATGGAAACTGAGAAGTCCCACTGTCTGCCATCTGCAAGCTGAAGACCCATGGAAGCCAATAGTATAGTTCTAGTCTGAGAATAAAGGCCTGAGATCCAAGAGAACTGATGACAAAGTTCTAGTCCACGCCCAAAGTCCTGAGAACCAGAAGTGCCAATGGTACATGTCCCATTCTGAGAGCAGGAGAAGATCAATGTTCTAGCTCAAGCAGTCAGGCAGAGAGAGTGAATTCTCTCTCATCCATTTTTTTGTCCTATTTAGGCCCTCAATGCACTGGATGATGCCCACCACCCCAGTGAGGGCAATCTGCTTCACTTAGTTTACCAACACAACTGCTAATCTTGTCCAGAAACATCCTCACAGACACACCCCAAAATAATGTTTAAACCAAATATCTGGGCACCCCATGACCCATTTGGGATGACACATAAAATTAACCATCACAGGTATTACAAGGTACTATGAAGCTGTATTCATTTTTTGCATGTGGATATCCAATATTTCCAGTATTACTTGTTGAAAAGACTCTCCTTTTTCCACCAAATTACCTTTGCATATTTGTAAAAAAAATCAGTTGTCCATGCATTTGTGGGCCTATTTCTGGCTCTCTACTCTCTTCCACTGATCTAGTCATCTCTTATGTTACATATTTTTTCCATTTTCACTTTTAATTTCTTGTGTTTTTATATTTGAAGTCCATGTCTTGAGGGCAGCTTATAGTTGAGCCTTGCTTTTTTAAATCCAATCTGACGATCTCTGTCTTTTAATTAAGGTGTTTAAACCATTTATATTTAATGTGATCATTGATATAATTAAGTTGCAATCATTCATCTTGATTTTTTTTTATGTTTATTCAAACTTTTTCCCTCCCCATTCTGTTCTTTGCCATGTTTTGGGCTAATTTTTTAAATGATTTTATTTGATTTCCCCTTTTGTGCAAGTGTGGCTTATGAGCTACATAACTTTTTATTTGCTATTTTAACTTTGGGCTTATACTATACATATTTTTAATTAAAATTTTTTGTTCTGAAAAAGTTGTATATTTATATGTAATTATAAGTAGTGATACAGAGAGATCCCATGTTACCTTCACCCACTTTTAACTAATGATAAGATCTTGCAAAACTATAGTAAAATAACACAACCAGAATATTGACATTTATATAGACAAGATACAGAAGATTCACAGCAAGAATTTTTAATGTGGTACTTGTGTCTTCACACTGACTTGTCTCTCACCTTCACTTCTACCTTATCCATTCAACCTTTCCTACTGCAACCACTAATGTGCTCTTCATTTCTATAATTTGGTCATTTTTAATGTTCTATAAATGGAATCATACTACATATAATTTTTCAGGATTGGCATTTTTTTAGTCAGAATAAATCTCCAAAGATTCATCTAGGTTGTTGTGTATATTAATAGTTTTGTTTCTTTTTGTTGCTAGTAGTCCATTTACCTGTGGAAGGACATTTGGGCTGTTTCCAGTTTGGGGCTATTACAAATAGAGCTATTATAAACATTTGTGTGTATGATTTTTTGCAAATATAATTTTCATTTTTCTGCAAGAGAATTCTGCAAATTCTCAAGAGTATAACTGCTAGGTTACACGGTAGTAGCATTTTCATTTTTTTAAAAGAAAGTTCTGAACCATTTTCTAGAGTGATTATACCATTTTACTTTCCCACTAGCAATGTATAAATTATTACATTTCTCTACATCTTCGCCATCATTTGATTTTGTCACTCTTTTAATTCTAGCCATTCTGTTAGGCATAGTGATCTCTCATTGTGGTTTTAATTTAAATTTCCATAAGATGGCTAACATTGAACATATTTTGTTTATTTTTCCATTTGTATATCTTCTTCAGAGAAATGTGAGAAATTGTCTCTTCATGCTTTTGCCCATTTTAATTAGATTTTTTTTTTGCTAGAGTTGAGAGCTTTTTATATATCCATCTATCCATCTGATTTGAAAATATTTCTCCTAATCTATAGATTATATATTCATCATTTTTTTTCTTTGAGACAAGGGGTCATTCTGTTGCCCAGGCTAGAGTGCAATGGTGTCATCACAGCTCATCACAATCTCAAATTCTTGGGCTCAAGCAATCCTCCTGCCTTAGACTCTCAAAGTGCTAGGATTACAGGTATTAGCCACTATGCCAGCACTTTCATACTAAAAGTAAATGAAACAGAGCAAATGTTTTTAATTTTAATGAAGTTGAATTTATCAATTTTTTCCTTTTATAGATTATGCTTTTGGTGCCCACTTTAAGTTCCTTTGCCTTGCCTTAGATCTCAAATTCCTCCTATATTTTTTTCCTAAACATTTTATAGCTTTGCATTTAAGTCCATGACCTGTTTTTTGTTAAGGTTTGTATGAGGTTTGAGATTTAGGTTAAGGTTCATTTTAACCCTATGGATATCCACTTGCTTCAGCACCCTCTGTTTTTAAAGGCTATCTGTCCTCCATTAAATTGATTTTGCACCTTTGTCAAAAATCTATCAGGTATATTTATGGGGGTTATTTCTGGGTTCTCTATTCTGTTTTATTGTTCTATGTATCTTATTTTCCACCAATACCACACAGTCTTAATTATTGCAGTTATGCAATAAATCTTGAATTTACATAGACTGAATGTTTCCACTTTATTTTTTTCCCAAATTGTTTAAGATAGACTAATTTGTTTGCCTTTCTATATAAATTATATGACAATCTTCTATATCTCAAAATACTTTTCTGGAATTTTGATCAGATTTTGCATTAAACCTATATATTAGTTTGGGGATAACTGACATCTTTATGATTTAGAGCTGTCCAATACAGGAATACAATATGCCTCTACATATATTTAGATCTGCTTTGATTTTTTTCGTAAGTATTTTGTAGTTCTCAGTACACAATACACATGTTTTGTTAGATTTACATCAAATCGTTTTGGTTTTTAGTGATTATAAATACCATTATAGTTATAATTTCTATGTCCACATGTTAATTGCTAGTATTCAGATACAATTAAATTTGTATGCTTTATCTTATAGCCTTGATCATGCTGAATTCACTTGTTTTAGGAATTTTTTGTAGATTCCTTAGAATTTTTTACATAGAAAATTATGTCATCTGCAAATAGAGACAGTTTCATTTCTTTCTTTTCAATCTATATTATTTTTCCCCCATTTCTTGTCTCATTGTGCTTGCTAGAACTTTCAATATTATGTTGAATGAGTGGTGAGAGAGGACACTGTTTCCTAGTTACCAATCTAGTGGGAAAGTAGTCAGTCTTTCACCATTGAATATGTTAGCTGTAGGATTTCTGTAGATGGTGTTTATCAAGTCAAGAAAGTTAACCTGTTCCTAGTTTTCTGAAAATTTTTTAAGAGGAATGGGTGTCAAATTTTTCATATGTTGCTACATCAATTGATATAATCATGTGATTTTTCTTCCTCAAGACTGTTAATATGGTATATTACAGTGTTTGATTTTCAAGTATCATGCTAATTTTATATGCCTAGAATAAACTCAGTTATATTGTGCAATTATTTTTATATATAGCTACATGCTATTTGCTACTACTTTGTTAAGGATTTTTGCTTCTATATTCTTGAGAGATACTTTGGTTTTTAGTTTTATTTCTTTTTTACTTTTTGTTCATATATAGATTCTAGTCTTTAAAACCATCATACAAAGTATGAATGATTATCCATGTTATAGGTAAGTAGAGTGACAGAGAGTCTAAGCTTCCCAAGGGCAGAAGTATCAGATTTAAACTCAGTCCTGCCTAGTCTTTTTATCAATCAGTGGGGATGAAAGTCTCAGCTCCATATCCTGCCTTCTTTGACACCACTTGGTAGGGAGGTTGGCCTGTTGAGAATAGAAGTCTACACTCTCCTCTCCTTTGCTGGTATGGGTGAAGTCTGGGCCACAGTTTTTTTCTGTAGTGTTTGGCAGAGTATAGCAGTTATTATCTAAATGGTTTCTGTCTGGTCTCCTCTGCTCCTTTTTTGATCCTCTCAGTAGAGAGAATAGACTTTTATTGAGGCTTTTTCTGATCTGTACCTGTTGGTGATTCTGAGTTGCCAGTTTCTTCACCTCCAAATCTGGGGTATATGAGGCAAAAAGAAATCTCAGGGAACTCACCTCTCTGTCATTCCTTGGGTTCCAAGGTCCCAAACCTCTGTGCCTCTTCTCTCCACTTTCAGAGTCTTCCTACAATGTCCAGGGTATTAATTGTATTTCGCAGGAGGACTAAGGAAAAATGTCTACTCCACCCTCCCAGAAGCAGAAATCCCAGTATTTATCTTTCATTTTATTGTAGCCTATTTTCAAGTTAGAGTCTACCACTTCATGTATATTCTAAGAACTTTAAAACAGGAGGCTTCCATTTTTCATTCCTTACCTTTGACCTATCGCCACACATTTTACTTTCCCATGTTATTCACTCCACACTACATTGTTATTATTTTTAACATGACATCGTCTTTGAAAAGAATTAAATAATAAAAAGAAAATCCTATATATTTAACCATGTAGTTACCATATCTGGTGCTCCTTATTCTATGTATAGACCCATTTTTCCATCTAGTATTATTTTCTCCCATCTGAAGGACTTCCTTTAACATTTCTTATAGTGCAGTCTGCTCTCCTCTCCAGTACTGTCTATGAACTCGAGCTGCTTAATTCTCTCTGGACTCCCAGCTCTGTCTTCTCAACTCAGAGCTCTTTGGACTCTGCCTGGGATCCTCCTCACCTTGCTGTGGCCTAAAATCTCTCCCATGGCAGCTAGTCAGGGCAGTCATAAGGCTCACCTTATTTATTTCCTCGCTGTCCGGAATCACTTCCCTTTGTGATCTGATCTTCGCTTTCTTGCAAACCGTTATTTCGAATATTTTGTCCTTCTTTAGATTGTTCCATGAGAGAGGGCAAATCTGATCCCTGTTATTTCATCTTGGTTAGATATGGACATTCTATATTTACATTTCACAATCCAAAGTGAGATTACTTGCTGTTTCTTGTTTTTAGACAAAAGTTTTCATATAAGAGTTCTCCAGAATGTCCCCAAACACCCACTGAACTTTATTGAAAATTACACTTCTTTCTATTCTAACTTCACTTTTTAGTTATCATTTTAAATACAACAAATAAACATTTTTAAAGATAATCTGAAAAAACAGAGACCGAATGGATTGCTTTCTTATGTAGATAGGATTAACCATTTTATCAAATACATTATTAATTATTTTAGGTAACTCATAAAATTTATGGTCTTTACTTAATTGTGGTTATCTCCACGCATTAAAGTTTTATTAAATGAAATATTATGTATCATAACTATATTTTCTCTTATCATATCTAGACTCTCTTCTCTCAAAAGTTGAATGACTTGATGTTGTATTTGGGAATGTTTTAATTTTGAACTAATAGCAAGAGTGCTTTCTTTCTGACTTATTTATAATGCAGTGAAAGAGGTATCTCTCAATGTACAAATGAAACGTCAGTAGAAATGAAATCCTGATGTAGGTCTCATATTATTGATTCCCAGGATGTATAAATGACTTTCCACTAATTTATAAAGACGTAAAGAGTAAGAAAGAGTATTTAATCAAACCGATTCAATATAAATGGGCAAAGTCAAATTCTACATAATAGACAAAGACATAGAAAGTAGCAAAGGTCAATATTTCTGAATATAAAGTTATAATACCCATTTATTATAAACATTTAACCATTTTAAGGTTATTTATTATTTCATGTTCTGATTTATAACATAAATTTTATATACAATGTTTATATGTACTTCATTATGGGATAAACATAATCATCACAGAAAATCCTGAAGAAGGAAAGAAAATCCCCAAAATTATATTATGAAAGCAAATTGTAAAGACAAGTGGAGTATATGCAAAATCATATTGTACAGTGTCATGAATCTCTGACTCTGTATTCATCACCTTTGTTTCCTTCTAGAAAATATAATCCATGCTTCAAATTCTTTGTTTATTAAGTTCTAAGACACTTAACTACAATTTCAGTTTCTTTCTTGAGGACATTGACAAAGCCACCAATATCCCCTTGTCACTGTCCATTTCATGATATTCCATTAACTTTTTGGTCCATTTATTTTACCAACTCACATTATCTTTTTCAGGTTTGACATCTTGTCACTCTTATCCTTTCCCCCTGCCTCTGCCAAGGGTGACACAACTTTACAGTACATGGAAGGGTAAAAGCTACTTTGATTTTCTTTGACAGGCTTCAATGTTGATTGGAGAGAAAGGTTTCATCTTCACCCAAGATCTTACCTTCTTCTCTGCTGCCCACTCCCTCCCTGAGTCTTTATTCATATGCTCAGTTTCAGAGCAGTTTTTGACCAGGGAAATACTATCTACTGGAGGAAAGCAATGATAAACAGGAAACCATAATAACTACTTTCTTCTCATTCTTTCCAAACCACTAGATGATGGAATTGAAAGCTAGTTGATCATTTTCTCCAGAGCAAAACTAAAGGAAGTGTCTCCACACAGCATAGAACAAAAGGCCAAGGAAGCTACTTTGAAAGTCTTGAGAGAAAAGAAATTTTCGATCAACACCAAGCATTGAACAGCTCTCTGACCTCCCACAGTGATAGTCACATGTGAAGGAATGGAAAGCCTCTTCAATGGCTTACAGTTCAAAAGGCCGTTATAAAGCTCTCTGAAGAAACTTTAGCAATGTAGTTATTACGCAACCTTTAACTTCCTCTGTGTTTTCTCTGGAAGCTGTAAAATAGATTTTTCTTTATCTCATCTGAATTGTAGCTGTCTGTTAAAAATGTGGAGAGATAATGTGCTTAGTATTTCGACCTTTACAGAGAACATTAAACCTGCTTTCACTAAAATAGAGACAAGCTTAAAATAATAGATTTTGCTACAAGGGCTGCATGTGCGAAAATAAATGGATTATCTCAAAAATATTGAAATGTATTTGGACAAGTTTTATTAATTTTTTTAAGGCTGAAAAGTATGGTTTACTAGTAATAGTTCGGGTTTTATGAACAGACAGATATAGATTCAAATTCTTATTCTTTAATGAGCCATGTAGCTGTGGGCAATTATTTACCTGTTACTATCTTTAAAGTGCATAATAAGATCTAGTTTCAGAGTTGTGATGAAGATTAGACATTTTATTAGAGTATTTAATGCAGGGTCTAACATATTAAATAAGCACTCAATAAATGTACTCAAGATAAGTGTGAAAGCATAAAAGCTTGTTCGTGTGTTTATTTTAAAAAATATTTGTTGAGAAACTACATACTTTATGTTGTATATTGCTAAGAGCTGGTGATGTAACAGAAAGGTGAAATAGATAGAATACATACCTATTCTTCTACTTCATGGAGCTTACAGTTAGTTGGGGAGACAGGCAGTAGGTAAATAATTTTATATGTGTATGTAAAATTATATACATACAATTATTATACAGGGTGCTGAGAGAATATGGCAGTTGTCCTAACCTAGTGGGTAAGCAGCATTTGGTCAGCCCATAGAAAGAGAGACACTTCTGCTCAGAAGAGAAGGATAAATAAGAATTATTAAGGCAAAAGGAGATGGAGAAATAGTTGGGAATTACAACTATAGCCAAGAGATTCCGAGGAGGGAATAAGATTAGCGCTTTCAGAGAATAGGCTGACATGAGCAGTATTTAGGAAAGTGGTACCCTATAAGCTAGTGAAGTAGACAGGAGTCAGATTGCACATAACCCAGTGGCCAGCTTTAGGATTTTGTGTTTTGTCCAGAGATCTGTTGGAAACCACTGAAAGGTTTTAAGCAAGAGAGTAAATGATCTACAATTTTAAAATTATCACTTCAATTGCTTTGATAGGATTGACTTGAAGACAGCTTTAAACAGTTGGTAGCAAGGAGATAATATTAATAGTAATAATAGAGACAGGCATATGAATCAACTAGGGTCAATCGGTGAAAGAGAGAAAGCAGAGCTTTTTAATCTGTACTCATAAACCCAGGATGATCTTAGCTTGTCTCTGCCAGGAGCAACCATCTTTCATGAAGCATGGAGTTTGCCTAAGAGGAAAGCAGAATCAAGCAAACAACGGGATTGAGTCCTGGTGATGCTGCTTGAACATTGCCTGAAGCAATACTCCTTGGACTTCCCATTTCTATAAGTTGATGTGCTCTCTTTTTGCCTGAAGTAATTCGAGTTAGATTTCTCTCTAAAAGAGCACAGAGATAGTTTCCTATCACTGCTGTAACAAATAACACTAACAGTTGCTTAAGACCACATAAATTTAGTTTCTCATAGTTCCAACATGAGTCTTAAGAGGCTAAAATCAAGGCATCAACAAGGCTGATTTCCTTCTGGAGCCTCCAGGAAAGAATTTGTTCCTTCCCTCTACGAACTTTTAGAGGTCCCTGTGGTGTTTCTTGTCTTGTAGCCACATCATTCCAACATCTGCTTTCATGGTCTCATCATCTTCTCCTTCACTGTTGTCAAATCTCCTTCTCATACTCTCTTAGAAGGACACATGCAATTACGTTTGTAACCCCCCCCAAATGACCCAGGCTAATCATCCCATCGTAAGGTCTGTAACATCTGCAAAGTCCCTTTGCCATATCAGGTGACACTTTCAGGCTATGGGGATTTGAATGTGGCCATCCTTGCGGGGCCATTATTCAGCCTACTTTAACCACTGAACGGTATTGTAGTAAGCTTTGTGAACAAGAGGTTAGATATATGTAAAGGGGGTGACATTACATGTGTTTGTAATAATTAGAATGGGTTAAAACCATAAAGAAGCTGAGTAAGTAGCAGTGGAGCAATAAGCGCCGAGACACATCTGTTCACCATATTAACCAGGTTAAACAGATGTTACCCAAAGATTTGTTCAGTTTTCTTCATCCTAGTTATGCTGTATGTCTCACCTGGTGGGACCTGGACAGGAAATTCTGACAGGAGGAGGTGAGAGGCAGCAGTGACAGCAATGATAAAATTTTAGAAAGTCCTTGAACGTTTGCTTAGAAAACTGAACACAATATAAAATACCTTTTGGAAGGAATGTGATTATAAAAAAGTAAAATAAAACATAAGTATTTTGTTGAAACTCTGAAGCAAATAAAATTTGATAGTACAATATCTATATATATTGTACTATTATTGCCCAATTAATGTGTAAACTATCATTAAATATTCCCTTTATTTTAATGAATGTTATTCTTAGTTCATGCAAAAAAAAAAAAAAACCACCCACTATTTACAGAATGCTTTTTCAAGGTTACTCATCTTTGTCTCCCAAAATTGTTACTAAATGTATTTATGGTTTTAAGTTACTCAACTGTAAATTTTCCTACTATAAGCCCTTTTTGAGGGAACAAATCCTCATAGAAAGAAATGAATTGCTAGGATCATGTGTATTTAAATATATTTTTGATTATAAAATGATAAGCAGAAAAACAGAGAATGTGACAAAGTAGAGTTTCCTAAAGGATTCCCCCAGACATCTGCCTCAGTATGATCTGGTATGTATTAAAAATGCAGAATCCTAGGTCTCACATCCCATGGTCTGTGTTAGTTTCATAGGACTGGTGTTAAGAAAGTTCCATAAACTGGAACTTAAAAAACAGGAATTTATTCTCTCACAGTTCTGGAGCCAGAAGTCCAAAATCAAGGTGTTGGCAGGCTGGTGCCTTCTTGGAGAATCAGAGAGAATCTGCCCCATGCCTCTCTCCTAGCTTCTGCTGGTTGCCAGCCATCCTCGGTGTCTCTTGACTTGCAGCTGCGTCCCTCCAACCTTTGCCTCCGCCATCACTTGGTTGTCATCCCTCTGGCTGTATGCATGTTTTCACATGGCGTTCTCCTCTCTGTGCGTGTCTGTCTCTGTGTTTCTTCTCATCTTGTAAGATCACTGGTCATTGCATGAAGGACCCACCCTACTCCAGGATAACCTCATTGTAACATACATTTTAATTACATCTGCAAATATCCTATTTCCAAAAGAGGTCCCATTCACAGGCTCCAGTCAGGACTTCAGCATATCTTTTTGGAGGGACATAATACAACCCACAACACTGTCTAAATAAGAATCTCTGGAAACTGTAGTCCAGACTTCTGCATTTTTAATAATTAAAAGTTTTAACTTTAAAATTTTTCAACCACTGAGCTAGAGGTAAATCAGGTTAAAATACCATTTGTAATAAAAATGAAACCTGCCATAAAATCCTAGCTTTTTTGTTGTTGAGAGACTCTTCTTTCCTTCAGAATTTCTAAATTACAGAATAGAAAGGGTATCATATCTGAAACTAATTGGCAACAGTAACTGCTTATTACCCCTTTGATAGGAACACAGAGAACACTTCGTAGCATTGTTAGTAATTAGACATTGTGCCATTTCAAATACAATAACAAAATCCTATTTATTATTTTATTTTACAAAGAATAGTGTATTGTTGCATTACTATGGTGATTTTAAAAACAAAATCCTGAAAGTAAAATTAAGATTTTCTATCTTCTGATTACTTAGAAGAATAGTGACTGGACTATATTCTAAGTTACTCACTTTATGGTACATAATCAAGCTATGGTTTAATGAAAAGTGTGGCAGAGTTCATTAATTTCCCAGGCTACCAAGTCCAAAGGATGGCCGGCAGCATTTTGTTTGTAGATGCATATTTACCCAAGATGGTATTGGTTGGGTTAGGAGGTCACAAATTAAAGCTGGGAGTATGGGACAGAAAGAAAGTAAGAAAATCTGCCACCTTAGCAATGTTTTCTTTAAAGAAGGTAAATAGTAATTTACAATGAAAATTCATTTCCTATAATATATAACATATTAGAGGTGATGATGATATCAATTGTATTGTGATTTTATACAAAGACATTTTTTATGATGTCATAGAAAGTAAAATGCTTACTAATGTATTTTGTTGTCATTGTCACAGTTACCAGAGAAAAATATAGAATATGTTACGTAAACATTGTTTTATTCTTCTGTGTCACATACCTTCTATTCTCATTAACTCTTTGTCCTGAATAAATTCTAGACATTCAGTGACTCATAAAATTGGATCTTGTTGTCATCCAGAGGGTTCAGTTATTAGGAATAAGTATAGTTTTTCAAGTCCCTTTTTCCAGATTCATGGTCAATGAGGTGGATTTTCCTTCAGTCAAATTTCAGGATCATCAAAATCATAAATAAATATAGAAATTTATATTCCTTTTATATTATTTATGCAAAAATATATTCCCCATCACCAACTATTTGTCTTATGAACCATTAACCTAAAATTCATATTTTGTGGATTTTTAAAAAGCACTAAGTCAGTTACTTATTATAAAGCCTATTTCAAATTATTTTAATTGGGAAAAGGAAAAAAATATCTTAAGGGATTCTCAAGCATATACTTTTTATCTATTTAAGATCTTGAGATCAATTTAACATTCTTAAATGTCTAGCCTCCTATTAATAACTACTCTTACTCCTTCCGTGTCCACCACTGGTTGATGTGCTTCTTGCAAATTTATAATTCAGCACTTTAATAAAGTTAGTTTTTCTTCTGCCTGCAAAAGAAAGCTCTTGATATTTCTCTTTTCTTCTTTATTCCACAAAAAGGAATTTTTCAATAAGTAAAAGTTAAATACTGTATGTTCACACCATATATGTATATGTGAGTATATAACATATGAACTATTTTTAATAGGAAAGGAATAACATTTTATAATAAAAGCTAGCTCGTGTGTGTGTGTGTGTGTGTGTGTATATACACATCTCACTTACTTTGAGCCAGGCATTCAACTCTTGGTGACTACTATTATGAACTCCATTTCACATATGATAAAACCTAGGTACAAAGACATTAAATAGTTTACCAAAGGTCAGACAGTAAAGAGTTGTGCTGGGATAAAAATCCAGGCCATTTGTCTTTTAAGTGTGCTCCTGAATGTTAGGTACATACTTGAGTAAATCAGCAAATTTTCTTATGAAAATAAAACACTTTTTATTTATTTTTAGAGGAACCATGGTAAAATGGAAAGCCTAGACTTTGAAATCAGACAGACAATGGATATGATTTTTAGTAGTTCCAAAATTGGGAATATTATTTTACTTTCTTAATATCTGTATAATCATCTGTAAAAGGTGATAATTACACTTTACAGGGTAGTTGTGATGATTAAAGTAAATAATATAGATATGTTGAGAGAGAGAATCTGGTACCTTTTAGCTATTTAGCTGAAATATTATAGACATCTAAAATCAATGTGGAGAGATGGGTTGTTCAACAAACTATTTTGGATCAATATCCCAATCAATTAGAGATTTGAAAAGAATGCTATACCAAAACTTCCAGATGGATTAAAAATTTTAAAATAGTTTCTAAAGTACTACAAGAAAATAAGTCTAAGAATACGTCAGAATTAAAAACTTAAAAAGGAAAAGAATAATCCATCCAGCTAACTATATAAAAACATAAAATGTTTATTTATTGAAAGATAAAAAGTTTCAAAATTACCTGTAAGAGGGAAAGTTATTCATAATACATGTACGAAACAAAAATCAATGTATTTAATTTGCAAAGAGCTCTTTCAAATTTAGAAGGAAAAGACCAACTCCCAATTTGACTTTTCAACTTTCCAATTTGAAATTGGAAAAAGTTCATGGATAAATGAATAAAGTAAGTTATAGGGTAAAAAATATATACGATAAATTAACAATTTAAATACAAAATATTTCTTTTTCTTCTTTTAGATCACTAAAATTTAATACCATGGATAATATCCAGTGTTGTAAAGAGTGGTCAAAAACATTCCTATTATACAATGTTTGGAACAAATATAAACGGATCCAGTATTTTTGAAAGATAATGTAGTAACATGTAAGAAGATTTTCATGGAGCCTCGTTTACACAGAAATTCTGCTTCTAGGTTTTTAAACTCCGGAAATAATTACACAGTGTAAAATGTTTTATGAATTGGAATACATATTATGGCAGTAGTAATAATATGAAAAATAGAAAATGATTTAAAATATCATTAATATGCTACTGATTCACCAAATACTTTTATATATAGTTTTTAAAAGGAATAAGGGAAAGCTCTATATACTGGCATGGGAGATGCTCATAATAAGTAGAAAACATACATGGCTGAACAGCATTTAAATATATATGATATGATCTCTTTATATATGAAAATATACATTTCATTATCTACAGCTATGTATATTACATATGTAGTCACCAAAATTTTTTATCTTCTGTAAATATTTTTTGACTGTTTTGATTCCTAAAAATGAGAAAGATACTATCATAATTAGAAAAGCAAAAATATTCTATTTTGAAATATCAATAATGAATTTAATTTCTCTCTTGTTTATGTTGGGTTTAATTGCATGCATACAAATGTTTTAAGACATAAGATGTATGAGTTCAAATATATGTCAGATTGCAAAAATGTGGAAACAACCCCAGTGCCCATCAATACATAAGTGGACTAATAAAATGTGGCTTATGTATACTATGGAGTACTACTCAGCCATTAAACCATGGTGAACTGATACCTCTTGTATTAACCTGGATGGAGCTGGAGACCATTCTTTTAAGTGAATTACACATGAATAGGTAAACAAACATCACTTGTACTCACCATTAAATTCGAACTAATTGATCAACATTTATGTGCACATATGGAAATAACATTCATTGGCAATGAAGCAGGTGGGAGGGGGAGGGAGAATGGGTCAATTCAGACCTAACGGGTATGATGCACACTACCTGGGGGATGGGCACATTTAAAGCTTTGACTCAAATGGTACAAAAGGTATTTATGTAAGTAAAACATTTGTACCCCGGTTATATTCTGAAACAAAAATAAAATAAAATAAACAAATATAACTCAATTCTGAGGGGTTGGCATACTATTTATCTCTATACCGTTTATATTTCAGTGTTAAAAATTTATGCTTAAATATTTCAAGAAACTTCAAATGCTTTTATAAACCTATCCTAAAACTTCTTTCACCCAGCACTGTCATTTTGTTAGTACCATAACCACATAAATGATGGAGGCAGAAAATGTTCTTGCTTTTCATATCTTAGAGTTTCTCTCAGTCTCAATCTCTTCAAACCATAAAGTCTGCTTTGAAATTTTGACTTAAAAGAGTAAGATTGGTCAAGCCACTGCCACCCTTTATAGTCAAGGTGAAATTTTCTTTCATTGTCATTATTGTTTTAAATCATGTTGAACTCTAAAAACACTGTTACAAAAGAAGATTGTCTTTTCTTTTAAGTTAATAAACCAACTCCCAGATTTAGAACACAGTATTTTTTTGGTGACGATGTGTATGTGTAGGTGAGGATGTATGGGGGGGTGTGTGTGTGTGAATGTGTTCTAGGTGTGGGTACACGCATGTGTTGTGTAGGCATGTGTATGTACACATGTATGTTGTATATGCATGCCTGCTTATGTGTTGTATGGACTATGTGTGTATACTCAAATATATCTTATCTGCGTATGGCATACAAAGACAGAATATCTAAAAATGCAATATTTACAGAGCATTTAAAGTGAAGCCAATGTTTACAGACCTTCCCATTTACAGACAGAACTGTAGATGATAAGAAGGTTTTAAACATACATAAGGTACCATTGCAGGTTCATTGTAAAAATCAGAAGCATCTCTGAGGTCAAGTTTACAGGGTATTTACATTTCTGAAATGCAGGCATACAGAATTTTTATGGATCCAAAGTGCTATGAGACTGAAGTCCAAATTTTGATAAATGGATTTCATGCAAAATATATTTATTCTCAGATGTTAAAAATGAAAAATGATATGCTTGATTTTATACTATAGCACCACAAAACTGTGTTCCTTCTAACTGCTTCATTTCTTCCCCAAACTGCAAAGTCAACTCAAAGTGCACAGAACAAAAAAATATGTTCATAGTCTAAAAAGTGGCTAAACTCAGTCCAAGAAGTATAACACTGAAAGTTTTCAAACATCTTAGGTTTTCAGCTCATTATTATTATTTACTCTCTTTTGGTTGTTTGGAAAGTTTAGAAGTCTTCCAGACGTATGGAAGAACATTATGTCATTTATTGAAATCTCTCTTTTCTCCCATATTGCTTTTCTACATTTAATTATTTTTTATATTTTCTTCTTCCCATTTCTGCTGTTGTTCAGGTATAAAGAAGATTTAAAAAATAAATATTTGTAGAATTTGTAAACTGATTAAGTAATATCAAGATGGAATGTTTTTCTCTGATTCTTTTATATTTTCCTTTAGAGTTATTATCTTCATAGTTGAATCTTATCTTTGAAAGGCAGTGGTACTACTACCTTTTTTTATAAGTAAGTAGAAGAAAAAGAGAGTATAACCTCAGTTAGGGAAATATTTATAAATTGGTATTGAAGAAGATTCTACTTTACTGCCATGAATCATTTGCTTTTTTGTCTGGGGTTTTTACACACACATAGAGAAATGTGGGGTAAAAAGCCAAGTATTGGGGGAAAAAAGCAAACCAAACTTTCTGTCAGGAATCAGCAATGTATAAAATGAAGGAAATAATCCAGGCTAAATGAAAAGATGAATATCATTCAATATAAACATACGTATGTTGATATGTAATTAGGTTGTATATTTTATTTCTCATTTTTGCAGATTGAGGGGCTCACTACTTTGCCCAGCCTGGGCTTGATCTTGCGATTCTGCTGCCCCAGCCTCCAGAGCTGCTGGGACTACAGGCTCATGCCACCATACCCAGCTGCAGAGTTTGTATTTCTTGATTCTATGTGGAATGTGTAAGAATTTAAAAATGTGTAAGAATTTAAGTTCGACCGTATCAGGAACTTCATATTGCAAGAGATATCTCTTGAGGATCGAAACAGCTAAAATACAAATGAGTTCTTCATAAATTACAAGTTATAGTTTATGAAAATTGCTAGACTGAGTTGTCTTAAACCCTTTCTTGAACAAGGTGGGATATTAATAAATAAATTAATTCACTGACCACTTAACTAAGTAAACTTAAATCATGTTGAGCTCTTAAGAGTTTATAATTTAAAAAATGTCCCCCACTATTTATTCACACACTCACACACACACACAAAGTCAATCATTATTGATGTATACTCTTATGATTGTTCTGAAGGTGACATCAAAGAAGTGAGAAAACACCCCGAGAGCAAAACTTTTCTTAGGGAATTTGCCTTTTAGAAAGGACTTAGTCCATGCCCGTAACAAGAATATGCATTTGCAAACAGATCATTTGAGTTCTGAGTCTTTTTATTTAGTATTTACCATAAATATGTCAAGCTGTTATATGCATAATAGTGATACTCAAAGGATGTAGAAAAGAGTAGTACTCAGTAGAAAAATATTAATCATTAGAGTATCAATATATTAGGTAGGAACGGCATAGTTATGTGCCTATAAAAACATTATTTGCTTTGGTGTAACAAAGAAATGATGAAGTAGATCAATAAGTAGCAAAACAGATTTTAAAAGAGATAATGGCTTGCCTACATAAACACATTTACAAAATAAACTTTCTTCTTGAACAATAAAACTTCTTGAAGAGTAAACTTCTTGAATAGTATTTTTTATGCTCTTTGGAAGAACACCTTCACTTTTCCCACCACCCTCAAATGGCAAAACACTGTTACTGTGTTACCGACCTCACTGAAACCAAACAGCAAGTAGATAATTCAACAAGGTGGATTTCCACAAACTGATTGGATCACTGGAATTACTTGGGACGGCTATTAAATATTTAATTGCCCAGTTTCCACATAGACCTATTGAATCTAAACCTCCACAGGAAGGTTCTTAAGATGAGGCAAGATGTGCAAACATATGCTATAAAAAGTCACTTATTCTAATTATTTTATACCACGTTGGTAATTATAATAACTATCTTCTTTTTTAAGGGTTGGGATAAGCACAACAATTCTGACCTGCTGTTATTTTTAATTGTTTAGTCCTATGTAGAATGGGAAAACATTTTTAAAGTTCTATGTTTTAAATGTCAGGGTAATGTACTTACTACAGTTTTCAGCTTTCCTATTGTCCCGGATTACTATTCTTTGGTTGATTGTGCTGAAGAGTGTTGTCCAATTAATGGTATGATAGTAACACAGGTTGCTGTTGTCAGTAATATAGATGTTTCCCGCACTGATTTCCTTCAGGGACTGGAACTGCAGAGAGGTGATGCCCTGTTGCTTGAGGATAAGCAAGGAGAGGCCACTAAGGAGGGGGAGGGAGAAAATGGAACAATGAAATGCATTACTGAAGCAAAATAAGGAAGCCTCATCTTACTCCAAAAAGAATGTTAATGGAACTTAAAACAGAGACTGAATTCATAAATCTGTGTTCAGAATAATACCTTTTTTTTCACATGCTATGTACTGTCAGTTTTAAAAGTAATAATTTGATCCCCAAAAGGAAAATGTTCATTTCTTAGAATTATAAATATTGACAATATATCTCTATTTCTATGTATTTACCACCTAAATATCTGCTCACTGCCTTCCCTCTCCCAGCCCAAATTTTAAGTTCTTTAATGACAAAATCCTATATTAAGACTAAATAAATGTTGATAGGATGACTGTCAATCTACTCAATGTAAGACATTAATTCTACTGAAATTGTGCAATAGATTTAGACATGCTTTCAGAGGGTAGATATTGCAGAAAATAACTATAGACATTTAGCTTTCATTTATACCTCAGAAACCAAAGAATTATAATAGTTGAAGAATGTATTAGTAAGTTTAGGAGACATCAAAAATTGAAGAGAAAAATAAAATTAAACTAATATAGCTTGGGCAACTGGGGAGAACTTCTCTAAAAATTAAATAACAACTACCCTGCATAAATCAAATATCATTTCAAGGAAATTGTTTTTATTTCAACATAGTTTACATTTCTGTAATTATTTTTCTTTTCCATTCCTTAAAGAATAAATATGGTTCCCACATTTCTATTGACTAATGAACATTATTTTACATTTTGTAGATCAAAGCTCTCCCCTTTCATTTATAATTTTAAATATACTTTGCTGTTAATATTTACAATTGATTTTCACATGGAGTGTCTGTATGTTTGCATGGGTACATGTACTCAGTGGTAAAGACTGAGATGTAATTCATTCTCTCAAATTTTTCCTTCCATCATAAACACCTTGAGATATTGATTACAATGGCAGCACAATGTCTTGACTGATTTATAACATTTTATTCAATGGATAATAAAAATTGTTTATATATAGCACTTTAATGGATTATAACTCTCAGGTGTTCTTTTTCATTAAGTGTCTTTTCCCTTTACATTTCAAAACCTCTTACAGACATGCCTGTTTTAGATTTTAATAGTGAAATTCAATGTACTTTCTATGAAACATTATTTCAAAATACTTAATGATACTATCAATTTTAGACATCTTTTGAACTTAAGCAGACATTAAATAAAACCCTTCTTGTGTAAATTGACTTTTAATTGTTAATGAATAGGAACTTTATGGAGATGAAATCAGAGAAACCTAGAATAAAAAGCAGTGGCCTGTAATTTATTGTTAGCATGTGAATTAAAAATATTGACATTAGACTTTTAGAACAATATTCTTCTAAGCTTGAATTTTTCTGTTCCATTTATTAAATAGTGCTGCATGCAGAGTGGTGGACCATTCTGAAACATCAACCCTAAGATGTGTAGTTCAAATGATAGCACCTGAGACAAAAACAGAGTCTCCTAGTACAAGAGCATTTGTATCATACACCGGAGCCATTACGAAGTCATTCAACTCTACCTTTTGGTTATGATACATGTGCTCAAAAAGGTTTAATTTTATACCTCACATCATATACTCCATACCTGTAAAACATGAATATTACTTTGAGTTGTAGACAGACCATATATTTATATGAGAGTTTGAGATATATATATATATATATATATATCTGAAATTATATATTCTATAATACTTTATATCATCATAGGGGTATTTTCATTATCTTTGGAATTAAGGGTAGAAACATGATTTTCCCAGAATTAGTAAATCAATAAGAGTGATGGTTTTGACTTAATCTACATGTGACTTAATCTACTTAATCTACATGAAATCTGGGATACCTACAGGTTTAAACATATACACCTACCTGTAAAGTACTCTTCCACCAATGGTCACCAGGTTAGAAAAAACACTGAAGTCAGTCATATTTGGGGGCCACGATTGGATGTTCAAGAAACCTACAAGTGAGAAAGGCAATAAAAATTAATCAGAATATCATTGTCTTGGTAATAGTGTTGATTTTTCTTGACATATGATGAAAAATGTGCTAAAAGAGGGTGGTAAGAAAAGGGCAGTGAAAATTTCTATCTTTGAAGCATTTTATTACATATTCATTCTTCTGAAATTGAGTGTCTTACCCAATTAAACTGTATATATTTAAATGACTTAATTTTATAGATACAAAAAGTAATCTAACTAGATAAAGAGAAAAATGTAGTTTCAATTTCCCTGAATTCCTTAACCACTTCATCTGTATATTCACGATGTCAGTATCTACCTGGCATTCTAAGCCATTAATATACATATCTAACTTTCCTCATTAGATTTTTATATTTTTGATGGTAAATCCATGTCTGATTCATATCTATAGGCTGCATATCACCTACTAATACAGACTTGAACATATTAGGTGCTCAGTATATATGCGCAAAACAAATGCTACATGTTACCCATGCTCAATAGTACTTCTTGTGACAAAATAAATAGAAAAACATGGGTTCAAAGATCAGTTGACACTTGCAAAAACACGAATATCAAAATTTCAAGGTTATTTATTTTGTAAATCCATGAGCTTTCAAAATGTGCACAAACCCAATAAGTAAGGCCACCATTGTTCAAAATGACATGAGTTTTTATAAACTAGAATTTGCTTTTCAAATGAGTTGCTGATTACAGTCTTACATATAAATGTTTTCAAGAAAACATCAAAGTTACATAGTTCATAGCACAACAATTGCATTTTGAACAATTACCTGTTATCTCTCTGACTGTCCGAAAGACATTCAGTTTCTCCGGATCTATGGCTTCAATTGCATTGTAAGGGTCCCTAGAAAATCAAGAAGAGATACAGCCACATTTGAAATCTGATACAGCAAATGAACATATGAGAAATGTGATAAGTTATTGCATTCAAATTAAAATTTAATTAGCAGTAGGGAAGTTAGCAGTTTATCATCCAAATTATTGTATCATAGATGTGGAAGGGGATTAACAGGTGTTTTTAAGAAATTTTTGATGACATAAAATAGGAGTTCATCATCGAAGGCTGTTCTAGATCTAAAAGAATGTTTCAGTTTTAACTATCCTGAAAAGAACAAACAACCCCTACAGATAGCAAGTCCGTGTATGAACCATTTTATTTTATTTTGTTTTAAAAGTTCATTCATAATTGGGAAGAACATAGTCTGGAAATTTATTATGGTGAGAACAATTCACTTTGGGCTCCTCAAAGCAATCTAAATTGTTAATAGCACCTGTAATTCATAAGGAAGGCAGAAACAAACAGATGAAACCAACCTTTTTTTTTTTTTTTTTGCTGTAGCTCTACACTTATCTATTTGTGAATTTTTATAATATTCATAATATTATATGAAAGCTACTCTTCATATGGATTATTTATAACCATCCTGTTTTTTTCTGGCTTATTTATATTCACTTTTATAACACAGGAACTATTTCCTTCCATCTATAAGAATTATACTAACATTTGAAAACAAAATTTACAACAAATTTTACAAAGCTCAAAAGTAATAAACTTTGGAGATTTCTAAAATATAATATTCTTCTTATAAACGTGTGAATGCATGGTTCCTCTGCTTGATATATCTTTATTCCTTGAAATATCTACTTCTTTTTTTGTATTTATTTATTAAATTTTCCCCTACTATAGGCCATAAGTGAATAAAAAATATGTAATGTCATTTTATAGCTGGTATAAATTCAGAGTTTTAATAAATATGGCCGTGATGAACCAAGACTAAAATAACTATTCTGAACCTCACTAGAACAAGTCTTTTTCAAACTTTTCCACCCATGTGTTATCTATAAGAATTTTAACTATTAGCAGGTCACTTTTGTTGGTTCACAATCCTATTATCATAAAATTCTTGTAGTGGTTCTCAGTGGGGGCAGTACCACCATACTAAAGGGAAGTTGGCACATTTGTAAAGGTGTTCCAGTTGTAACAGATATTGGGAGATACTATAGGACTTCTGTAATAAATAAATAGTATTTAACAGGCCAAGGTTGCTAAATGTCTTTTACAGTAAAGGATCGCCTCATGTCTTGCACAACCTTAAAATGTCCTACGAGACATATAGCACCTCATGTGTACAAACTTCATGCTTCATCATCCTTCGACCAAATGTAATTCATTCCCTAGTCTTTTTACCCCAATTTTGATGAAAGTGATTTTCCTCTTCCTTTTGTTATATAACAATGCCTCCAGTTAGTTATTTTCTATTCCAGTGGCCAGCTGTTCTGTTTTATTTCCCTATACTTCTTACATGAAATGATTTTTATTCTTATTTCTTATAAACCCAAACTGTCATTATAGGTAGAATCTGAGCATTCTCTGAACAACACATATTTTACTGTACATTACTTTCTCTTTCTTTCTTCTTTAAATTATAACTAGAGAATTAAAATGATTTTTTAAAATTATGTATATAGGTTGGCTATATTATCTATAAATTTTATTTCAGAATTTAAAAGGAAGTGTCAAATTCTTAATATATAAAAGACGAATATTGGACCTGCTAGGGACAAAAACCACTTATCTATCTAATGCAATTCATGTGAGTGTGATTTCAAATCATTCCCCATACTGGTAAACTTGAGGCTAATTCATATATTATTTCCACATGAAAGCAGGCCATGTAAGTCAAGTGGCTCTATCTTCTTATCTCTCAGAAGATATTAACATGATATGATCTTTTATTCATGGTGATATTTGGTTTTAAAAATAGTTAAAATGTGAGTATATCGCTTTATTAAATGTCACAGATGCATTAAATTATAATGATGCACCTAAATATTGACCCAGGTCTCCTATGCAATGGGCCAAGGAAGCTAGGACGGCAATGCAAATGGATCCAGAGGGTCAGTGGGGACTGTGGTAAAGTTATTTAAATGCATCCCATCTCAAAATGACCCACCTCCATGCCAAAACGTAGGCTGAGAATTACCAAGTCTACATATTTTAACACATTGACTGCCACACTAGCAAAAAATATTTCCTTGGGACTACAGTGTTTTATTACAAAAATAAAACAAAAACTTTGAAAACAAAATGATCCTTTCTAATTTAATGAAAAATATGTTATTTTTAGTGTCTTCCGTGTATGAGTTATATGCAACTTGAAAAATAGTTCACCCAGCTTCCAAGGTAAAGAGACGTGTGAGTCACAGACGCTTCATGAAGCCTCAGGCTCAAAAACAGCGTGCGTTAAATACAACTCACATGGCAGTAAATGTGTTAAAAGATAAATTAGAAATCTCAAAGTTTAATTTTTAACAAAAAACATTTCTTGGGTCAAATACAACAAATCTGGGGCAAAGAGTACATACATACTATTATCATAGCTGACATGGAACAATATTAAAAGCTACCTATTAAAGTAAAGAGACATTTTAAACTATAACACATACAATACTTTATTTGAATGGAAAGAAACACATTGTTCTTTTGCTCTTACTGTTCCTATTTGGACATATTTATTCATAATGTGTTAAATTATTTTGCTTCTAGAAATGGTATGATATATGTTCAGAGGAAGATGTTGAATTGAAATATATGAGTGATATTCTTTGTCTTTAGCCTGTAGCACTAATATTTAGGGACTAAGTGATATTATAGACAAATAGATAGAATACACAGTAAAAATACTGACATTTTTATTACAATTCAAAGAATACAAACTTCATTATTTTCCCAGTTAAATCCACCAGTGGTTCTGTAAGAAAGGAGCCCCAATAATGTTACAATTTTCATTACCAAAATGAAATTCATTTAATAGCTGTCTTAACAGTAGTACTAACTTCCTAACTCAAGAAAAAAAAATGAGAGAAAAAGAATGGAGAGAAAAAGAATGCTTCAGGACAAAGAGAATTTCTGAAATAAGCTCAAGAAATTTTAATTTCCTGATTTGTTTTATGTGAGACTTTTTTAAAGGAATATTCATTTATGTTGTCTTGACTTAATCAGTTAAGAATCTGAATGAAGATTTTCACCTCATTCATCATTTCTAAAAATAAGTCAAGCTTGCTGAAGACTATGGATTTGAGGAGAATGTCCTGAAAATACATTTTAGCTTAGATACAAACGTATATTTTCAAATTTAGGTAGTTAGTCAAATGTGGATTGCTCCCAACATCTGGTTTACTATCACTGCTGGTAACATCTAGCCCTTCCTTCTGTTGGTGAAGAGCATTAGCAAAACGTAAAACTCTTTGGGGTCAAGACGAATCAAACAGACAAAGTTAAAGTATCTCTTCAGCTTTGTCTACACTTTGTAAAATAATTTTGTACAAAAATTTAATACTGACCCATGAATACCAGTGACAAGGAAGATCAAATTCCCATTGATCTTGGTGCAATTTATGAATTTGTCGATGTTACTGGAATCCACAGTCTGAGCCGACATCAACGATCCCGTGCCGATGCCATCACAAGCTGTAGAAACAAGATTCACAATCAGGGGATTGAACAACTTATTTTTGGCCAATAAATAATTGCATTTTCATTGTAAAAATGGCAGCATTTTTCATTGTAAAATGAAAAAAATGTATTGAAAAAGAATTTTTTTCTAAAAAGTTAAAATAATATTTTATTCATTCAATTTTTACTACTGGGCTCACTTTAAAATATTGTCCCTACACTATAGGCTAGTGACCATGACTCACCATAAGAATTATATTTTAAATCAATACCCAGTATACACACACAACACATATATAACTCAAACACAACCTTCATCAATCAGTACATCTCATTACTACATAAAATTACCTATTTTCTAATCTATTCTGAAATATTTTTTTCATACTTTTGAAATGCTGGTCACCTTAGGAAAATAATTTCATGGCCTATGCACTAAGGGTCTACAACCTGCAATTTTGAAAACAGTTTTTAGAATGTAGTGTAAAGGAAGGAAGTTTGTCCTTTTCTAAGGCACTCTTTGATACTTTGAAAAGCTTAATAACATTCATGAGATTTGGACCGTACTTTTGTTCTGCTTAATTTAAGTTTCATTCTGGCCAAGAATTTAAGAATACACATCTAGAAAGGTTTCACTAAAATTCTTTCTCCACAAAACTTCTACAGCATGAATTATCTGAAATATTTATTTAACATATATGATAAACTTCCTTGCATTTTCATATATCTTTCAATTTTTTTTTAAGATCTGGAGAGTAAAAGTCATGTTGCATGTCCCTTTGCATTTCTTTTTATGCTTAGCAGATCATTTTCTATACAGTGGCAAGCAACTAACATGTTGTGATGCTAATATAACCACATGAACTCTTGTTTTATATAAAACTTCTAAAATTTGCTAGTGATAGAATAAAATGCAACATCATTTCTGAGTTTCTATCAAAGTTAACTCTGATTTTATCTGGACCATTTTAGTAGCTATAATGCAAAACTAAGAATGCATGCTGTTACGTCAATTGATACTTTGAGGAACTGCCCAAAATCATGGAAAGTGTTTGTGGGCAGGTTTGGTTGTGGAAGTGGGTGTGTTCTCAGAAGCTAACTTCGTTGGTCTATTAAAAGGTAAATTAAAAATGTTGGTGTAGGCTCCTGTTCTAACCAAAATAATCTGAGCTATCACTCACCTTTTGGGCAAATATCAGTACATGGTTTACACATTTTAATCCCATTTTCTTCTACTTCCATCTTGGAACTAGGGCAGGCACGCACACAAGAACTGGAATCTACCACAAAGTTATCTGATTTTAAAAAAATGGCAAAATAAGAAATAATGTTAATGCTCAACAAACAAGTTTAAAACAAAACATTTTAGGGTTTTAAAATGATTAGTATCACTGATAGTGTATATGTCTCTTGACCTAAAACAACTCTTTGTTTAAGTATCTCAACTTGAAATAGTATCTCCAACCGTCCACATTCAAATCAAAGGCAGTATGTGTTAACAAAAACTAGTACTTGGCCACTGCTCCACATCCTGAATTGCCCCCAAGATAGATTAGATTTCTTTTATAGACTTAGGAAAGTACATGACATTTAGTTTGTGTTTTTCAATAGTTCCACTTCATTTCATGTCATGATGCAAGTTTGAAGTCTAAAAATACTTCAAGTTCATGAAGCACAAATAAAGCTTGAATTGCCCTGGATCAAGAAAGTGCACTTCATATTTAGAAGGAAATATTTACAATGTGTTCTGTCTTTCAAAGGAGTGCCACAGATGCTTTCTCATATTTTTATACAAAGAAACAAAACAAAATTTGAAAGAGTAGTACCTTAGAAAAGGTATAGCAAATAGACAGAGGGCTTCTTATTACTGAACACTTGGGTGAAATGTTTAGGAGCCCAGTGACCTGAGATATGCCAGGACATCCCCTTCAAAATAAAGGATAAATTATTGCATCTAGAGCCTCCCACAATAAAGGGAAAACAGTATCCCATGCCTGGGATACTGTTCTAGCACAATCTAGAATAATATGGAGGGCTTTTACCCTTGAAGGGTGCCCAGAAGAGAGAAGGCATATGGTATAGATCCAGACTATGGTGCAAGCAACTCTGCTATTTGGATCATAAGACCCAAGAAGCTCTATGATATTGGAAGTGTCTATGGTGGGAAAATACGCCATGTGGAGTTATGGCAAGTTCCAACTGGAAAATCACACCAGAGACCTCTAAGTTACTAGAGCTAAGCCATGCTCTCTGCAGCATAGGACTGTACACCATTGAACAAACAGCTCCTGACATGTTTCTGGGTCCTGGTAGAGATGAAGCACCTAACCATGGGTCAGGTTAGGTTGACCTTGTAGACAGAATTGCCCTTCATGAACAAAGTTTTCTTATAATGTCATAATGCTAGGCAGGTCCAAGAGCAGTCCTTTGTAAAATGGAAGCAATACTTTTGGGATTGGATACGAGTAAGGGCAGAAGCACAAATAAACTGCATAAGCAGGTGGTTCCTACTCCCATGACACCACCAGGATGCTAGACCCTATCATAGCTAGGAGTCAGCTCTTATGTATGGATGCATGGGGGGGGCAAGAGAGGGTAACTATGACAAGTGACAGAGGATGACAAAAACTAAGGTTGGTATGTATGCTAGCTGAAAAGGAAGGGCAGATTTTCCACATGCAGCCTCACTTAGGAGCAGACTTGAAACACAGTGGCAAGAGAAAATCCTACCAAAGGGCATAGGTCTGAGTAATGCAACTGATTGCTCACTTTGTGTGGAAAGAGAAGTGGCCTAAGCTTAGAATTTATAATGGATTCCTGGGCATTAGCTTGCCCTGGGAGAAGAAATTTGGAAAATCTGAGAAAAGGGGAGCCTGGGGTAAAGGGTTATATATGAATCAATGGGAATAAGCAAAACGTATGAAAATTTTTATATTCGAAGTTAACATTCAACAGGCACTCTAATCCCATCTCCCTCATGTAGGTTGAGTATCCCTTATCTGAAATGCTTGGGACCAAAAATGTTTCAAAAGATTTCAAATTTTGTTCAAATTTTGGAATATTTGTGTACATATAATGAGATATCTTAGTGATGGGACCCAAGTATAAAAATGAAATTCATTTTTTTGCGATTCATGTACACCTTATACACATGGCTTGAAGGTAATTTTATATAATATTTTAATAATTTTGTGTATGAAACAAAGTTCATATACATTGAACTGTCAAAAGCAAAGGTGTCACTATCTCAGTCATAATCTGTGGTTGTGGACAACACAGTCATTCCTGACTGAATTTATATGCTACCAACAAGCAACCATTTTCTTACATTTATTCACACATAAAAACTTAACAGTAAAAAAATATGATACAGCATTAATACAGTGAAAAAATAGTGTGTTCAGGATAACTAAACAGCACAGTAGCATCACCAGAATACCTTTATAGTTGTTAAAAAACACTAACAACAAGAAACAATGGCAGGCTTTCAGCATACAGCCATGATGCTGGGTTTTGATTTTTTCAGGTGAAAAGAAAAATCAGAAGCAGTTTTGGGACTAGGGAGCAGGTCCTGTAGGGATGATGAGACATTTTGCTTGATGGCTTTTTAAATGTTTCCTCCAGAGTCATCTAACTCATTAACAATAATTTTTTTCTTAGAAGTATCTCTTTGATTTTATAAACTGGCATAGTTTCTTGTTCTGTTATGAATGTACACTGCTCTATTCCTTCAATAAGGCCATCATATATTTTCATCATGTTGTCTATAGACACTTTTTCTGCAGTGCTAAAAACATCATCTTCATTGACGCTATTATCATGATCACTTTAATTCAGAATCACTTCTGCTATTTATTCATTGGTCAATGAATAAACAACTGGAGCCTCATTATCAGTGATGAAAACTTCTTTGATATCTACTTCTTCCAGTTTGTAGACTGTGAAGGTGTACTTTTTGCATATATAAAGAGGTCAGATTTTTTTTTTTAATCACTGAACATATAGAATCCTTCAAAGTCATCTTTTTCATCATCATCACTGAACATAGCCACAAGAACAGAGGTTGTGCCAGGCATGAACAACTGTGTCTTTAGTCACTATGTTCCAGGCATTGGCAACAGCATATATGGCATCTTTCTTGCTAAACTCCTTTTGAAATCCTTCCACACCCATGCCTGTGTTCACTGCTGCTAGCATGCTGTTCAAGAATGTGTTTTTATTTTTACTCTTCATTGATCTGAAGATACTCTGGTCACATGGCTGAATTAATGAAGTCACATTCGGGGTCAAGTATATGGCATAAACATTATTTTGTGAGGATTTAAGCTGGAAGATGAACAGGATAGCTGTCAAGGAGTAACAAAATCTTGCAGTTGTCATCCAGTCAAGCTTCCCTGTACTGAGCATGAGCAGTTGGTACAAAATATTTGTGAAACCAGTCAGAAAAGATGTCCTTAAGGATTCATGCATTTTTGTAGGATAAGAATGGACTGATAGAAATTCACTTTTTGAAAGCAGTGAGGATGCAAGCTTTTGCCTCTCACAAAGAGATTACACTTACGTGTACCTACTACACTAGCACATACCAACACAGTTATTCTGTCCTTGACATCCTTAATTCTTGTAAGAGCTGTCTCATCAGCTGTAGTCATTGTCTTTCTGGGGCAATATCACCAAAACTGCGATGTTTCATAGGCATCATATACTTATTCTGGCATTAGATTTTCATTATCAATGACCTTGGCAAACTCATCAATGAATTTCTCCACTGCTTTGTAATAATAGATGTTTAATCACCATAAATCTTTAAAAACTTAATACTGTGTCCTTTCCTAAATTTCTTTAACAAGCTTATTGAATATTCATAGTTCCCTTCAATTTTCAACTCATTGTGATAGATCTTTGCCTGTTTTACGATCAGCATACAATTAAATGACATGGCATGTGTTCACTGCAACACTGATGGATCCACCCTTTCTTTCTTTTTCTTTTTTTTTTATCTCCTCGAGGCTGTGTTAGTTCCACAGTTTCAATACACAACCAGTATCTTCATTTTTAGCTTTATGCAGTATTTTTCAGTTTTTTATTAACTTCCGCTCATCACTTTCAGCATAGAACTTCAATGGTTTATCTTTCTGTTTTTTTCAGGTTGTATATAGTGGTCATTCCAATACCATATTCCCCTATAAGATGTTTCACACTTAACACCACTGACCAGTTTTTCTAACAGCTTGACTTTCTGTGCTATAGATAATGTAAAGCTTTCTTTTAAGTGAGTATATGGAGAAATGCAGTGACTTTTTCAGCCTTTCCAATAGGTAAAACATTGAGAAAATGTCCCTTTGATCACTCAAAGAAAAGAAACTGACTCAAGCAAATATAAAGACATATTATATTTTATACTGAATACCTCGTGAAAATTAAGCTGATCATTTTGAATACTCAGGATGAATTAACAATTTGCTAAAGATTCCTTAACATACCCTTTATATATATTGTTTTTGTTTAAGATTAGATTTGATATTAAAATTATAATGTTATATATTCTATTATAAATAATCAGAAATCATTTTAGGTAAATATTCACTCTTATTAGAAGCAGACCATATTCATTACATAGCTTGCTGCCACTTAACTAATCATTTTTTCTGAGAAATGGCATGATATATAATAAAATTGGGGCACAATGAAAATAAGAGTTTAAGAGTCAACAACACATCTACAACACGTTACACTGAACTCAAACGTATCATTCCTTTGCTATGAAACTTTAGACCAATCATTGTAAATTTTTGGTTTAATTTCCTTATTTGTGAAATGGGAGTGATAGTACACATACCTAAAATAATTCACCATATTCTTACAAGTTTTGAATTAAAATGAACTAGCAAGAAATGCCTTTGATTTCAAGTAATGGTCTAATATATTTGGTTTTTCTTATTCTGTTACTTACGTGGGCACTTCTTCACACAGAAAGCTCCATACGTGTACTTTGCATTGAAGTTGTGTTCCAGTTGAAAGGTGGTTGGATTGTAGACAAAGGTTTGGGGACATTGAGTAACACATGCTCCACTGTCATTGAAATTCATGCAGGCCTGCAACACAGCCAATAATACTTCCACTTACAAATAACCTTTATAATATTTGTTAGTGAAACACTGCTGCAACAGTGCAAAGGTTGTATTCTTTACTTAGTATATAATAATCTTATAAGTACTACAAAATTTGATAATTTTGTAGTCAATTTTATAGATAGATTTGTGTTTCTAAAATTTCACAAAGCTTTTTTTCCCAGTGTCATAAATATACTCTTTTTTTTTTCATAAATATACTCTTTATGGCTACTGATGCTCAAATTGCTTATTATCTATCCACTCATTTCAAAACTGAGAATTGGTTTAAATTATTAAAGTTAGCTAATGGTGACAAATTATTTAAGCTTACAGTTATTCAAAGCATTTATGTTTAATCCTAGAGTCTGGCTCTGACAACTAAATCCCTAATTCTACAAGCTAGACTTTCTTTTGAGCTGGTATTTGGAGAGTTCAGTGCCTTCAGTGTCATGTTAAGCACAATTATCACCACTGAATAGTAAAAAAAAAACATTGTGATGGTCATTTAAACTGGACTGAAGGGGCTCTGGCAGGTGACTAGACAAGAATAAATGTAGTGTATGTAGTGCCAGAATGTAAAGAGGTTACTAGCTATAATTAGGCTGTAATTAAATAACATGATGCCATTTTCCGTATGGCTTTTTTCATAATGTCACATTACTTTTACTACATTGATTTAAGACCGTTCATTTCTGCTGACGTGTATATTTATATCAAGAACTCAATTTATTAATATTTTTGAATTAATTTGAGAATAATTAAAAAGCATTTTACCACCTGAGAATTAGGTATTTGATGTAAAAAGAGAACATATGGACAAGTATGTATAAGCACATGACTAATGAAGTATGGATGAGCTAATTCTTTTAACTAAGAAATTAAGCCTTTGTAGAAACAATTTAGGCCTTGGAATGCAAGCTAATGTGAACTCGAGCTATGATTTACATTTCATCATAAATTGTACATATGGTTATTAATAAGCATTAATTTATTCTGTTTCCTCAAAACATTTGCTTCATCAATTGTTGTTTTAGCAAGCACTTTATCACAAACATGACAATTCCCTGATGATGGTCTACTAGATGCATAAGCAGAATGAGATTCACTGATGATACATTATTCACGAAGATGACACGTTCTAGGAAGAATCTATTAAAAACCAATCTAGAAAACTCAGTAAGTTTTAATTTATGACTATAAAACTTCATGTGTCCTAATATAATTGGTTTACTAACATACTTTATGCGATGTTGTGCGCAGATTGCTTAGGAAAAAAGGAACATAAGTCAGAGGAATAAAACAAATTTACCTTTCAGAGAGCATACAAAACAACGTAACTTACATCAAGGCCTTTGTCTGGCATTCTTGAACATTCTGTACCAAATGTCAAAGTGGAATCACTGGACCATTCCATAAAAGTAATGAAATGATAATTTGAAGCTACTCGGCACTATGCTTATCATGATAATGGAACTATGAAAAAAATGTAGTGCAAAACTTCTAAGTGAGAGTTTTTGCTAGTGGTGTTTATTGTTGTCACTGTTCTGGAATTGTTAATATGACACCTGCCGGTTTCAGTGTCCTCAAAATCAAGTTTCCATCCTGTGTCTGGTGATAGACAAGGGAAAGGTTCACAGCTCAAGACCTGCTGAGTATGTTCTTTAAAGTTTTTACATTTTGACTTTCTTTCTTTCTTCCTCTCTATCCACATCTGTAACACATACTTTTATTTCAGTATTGAATTAGAGTAGACAAATTAAGTGTCTTATGATTTAAGAAACTAGGAAATGATTATCTATTACCATGAGAACTTTAATTTATATTTTGCTTATTTCTAGAATTAAGTGTCAATTTGAGACAGTGTCTCACTCTGTCACCTGAGCTAGAGTGTCGCGTTTAAGTGTCAATTTGAAAAAAAAAAAAGCTCGATTCTATGTATGTTTGTTTGCCAGATATTTGAGAAGAAAAATAAATTTCTGTATTCATTTTTAATTATAAAAACAATTACTTATTTTTATGATTTTAGCTTAAAAATGAAACCAGTGCTCTGTGTATATGAAACTGAATTAACTATAAGTCACAGAATTGCTTATATGTATTTTAAAGAACAAAAAGAACTGTATCAGAACTACATAAAAATGTAATTAAAAAGTGTCCCCAACAAACTATAAATGCTAATTTTAAGGAAGTAAAAGTATTCTCTTCTAAAATAAAAATCATACAGATTAACATATAAATTGCTTTAAATGTGCATTTGTAAATCTTAAACTTTTTAAATATTAACTTACAAATATAAACCAAAAAATACTTAAATGCATAAATTTATCTACTATAATCTTAGAATTTATATTCAAGAAATAAAATGCAATTGTCCCTATTTATTTGACTCAATGGTACAACAACATAAACAGGTAATCACTGCATTTTCGGAAAGGATGTTATTCAATTCTAAAAAGACATCTCAATATGTTCTCCAATAAATCTCATTTGTAATATTAATTATATCAGAAAGATACAATTTATTTAGTAGAACAGAACAATTCTAGTTAATCAATAGCCAACTCAGTGAAGGAATGACTCGTAGGAAGGCAGAGCATTTTTCCTAATCCTAAAATGGCTAAACTTGATCCTATTATAATAAGATATTAAAGAGTCAATGTGCCTGAATCAAAAAGGGAGGGTAAGGAGAGCAGGAGAATAAAAGGGAGAACTCCCAGACATACAAAGCAGTCTGTGTCCTTAGGTCCTGAGCAGCCTCCAGCACATTCTCGATGACAGCAGTCACTGACGTAGGGCCCGTAGCATCTGCCATCACACTGTTCCGCACACACTGTCCTTGTCACTGCAGAAGACAGAGATGGGGCTTCGATCAAAGTCAGCCACCAAGAGAAACTCATAAGGTTATTTGGAATAGCTGAGAAAAGCTGAGTTCTGGAGTAACAATATATCAACCTACCATTGATTGAATTCAGCAAACATTTAATGAATGAAGTCTGCAACTAGATCAAAATTATTACACAAAAATCTTCAAAATTAACACATAATTTGTTCTGCTTTTATATTCTTTTTTGTTTCAGCAAACAATTATTGTACTTTACAACAATCAGACAACTTGACAAGAAAGAATTCAATTTGAAGCCAGGAGCAGTAGAGCAGGCCAGCAGTCTCAGCTACTCAGGAGGCTGAGGGGGGAGGATTGCTTGAGCTCAGGAGTTGGAGGCTGTAGTGTGCTATGACTGCTGCACTCCAGCTGGGCAACATAGTGAGACACTGTCTCTAAATTTTTTTTTTTTAACTGAGATAGCTGAATAAGGTATAGGACAAGTTGGAAAAGGTAAAATCAATTCAAACAATGCTCACAGTTAAATTCTGTGATAGAAGTTCTCTCCAGAAATGGAGACTTTTAGTAGTCAAACCAGGAAAAGAAACATAAACTTTTACTTAATTCACATTATATTTTACATGAGAGAAGAAGAAAGGAAGGGAGAGAGAAAGGAGAGGAAAGAGGAAGGGAGGAAAGGAGGGAGGGAGGAAGCCAACCTACTAAACACAGCCAAAGGTTTCACTGGTCAATTCTTACAACATCTTTCAATCCAAGCTGACATCATCATATCAAGTAAAAGTAAAATATAGTAAGTAAAAGTAAAGTACCATAAAAACAATGCTATAGCCTGTGATCAAAATTATAGTAATAAGGGATGCAATTCTGTTTATCTTACTTATTCTAAAGAAATATGTTTAAAGTATTTAAAGTACAAATTTTACAGGATATATGTAGCATATCACTTCATGGCTTCTGTATTTCCACTTCAGCCTGTTTCTTCCTACCTTTTTAAAATAGCTTTTCTAAGCTCCCTTTGCTGCTACTTTATCAGGACTCTAAATATTAGTTTTCCCAGACTTGGTCTTGACAATTTTGGCAGGGGCATTGGGCACATTCCTGGGTAAAAATCATTCATCCCTTATTTTGCATACTACTTATAGGTAGATGACTTTCAGATCCAGAACTGAATTCTCTATGTAGCTGCAGGATGTATTTCCAGCTTTCTGCAGAAGTCCCCATTTAGATAGCCCAAGGTGTTTAAAATGGGATTAATTCACTTTCCCACCCACACCACTGGGTACATTTCTCTTCTTTGTTCCCTTATCTCACTTAATGGAAGCACCATATATTTCCAGTAGCTCAGCCGATAATTTGGGATGCATTTTTCATTCTCCTGTCTTCCCACCATCACTTCTCATACCTAATAAAATTGCCAAATACTAGCAATTCTGCTTCTTAAATATTCCTCATTACTTTTCCTCCTCTCTATTCCAACTTTGTTCAAAACTTATCTCTAAATCATTACATAGCCTTTTAAAAGTTTTCTTGGATCCCATCATTTTCTTCCAATTAATTTTTCATGCCACTCTAAAACAATGGCTTGAAAATATAAGCCATTGTATCACCAATGTTGATTCATGGTGTGAAACTTACTGGCATCCCTATACTAAAGGATTAAACCTGTAGCAAGAGATGAAGTCTTCCGTAAATGGACCACCATCTCCAGTCATGTCTTTACTCTCCCTCCGTTTCTCACATCCAGCCAGACAGAAACACCACTTGGGATTCCTGAGTCCTAGCACCATACGCAGTTGTGATTCTCATGGCCTTTTCACAAGCCATTTCTCCGGTCTCCTCTGTCTAGCAAATACTTGCTCTGAAATTTTTCCAGACACATCTCCAAGCTGAATTATTCTCTTACTCTTGCTCCTGAACAAACAAGAAGCTAAAGTTAACGCAGCAGTCAATGTAGTCGGAAGATCTAGGCTCAAATCCAAAGTCTACCCATGAGATATAGGCAAGTTATTTTACCATTCTGTATTTTACTTTACCATTTGTAAGATGGAGCTAGTATTAGTACCTGTCTAATAGGATTGAAGATAAATACAGACACAGGTATAAAGAGCTTAACATGGTCCCTATCAACAGTGGTCACCAACTGTTAGATGTTTTTATGGCACTTATACAGTGTGTTTATTTTTTTCATGTTTCCTTCCTCCCACTAACCTATGCATTTATTGAAGTTTATTGTCTTACTAAAGTTTTAATCCTCAGTGACAAGTACAGTGTTTTGTACTTAGTATATAAGTAAGCATCCCCTCCAAGGAAACAGATAAATCACATTTCAGCTCAGTAAAAGTATCTGCTGAGTGTTTAATGCACTTAACAGAGGGATAAAAAGATGCAGAAAGTTAAAGAGGTAAGGTCCTGAGAAGTGTAAATAGATAAATATTTAAAAACTAAGAAATAGAGCATATCAAAATGCAAATAACTGGGAATTATTTTTAGTATTCATTATCAGATTTAAAGGCTCCTTAAATTCTGCTATTGATTATTTCATAAGTCCACATTTTTATTTGGATCCTTTTCCGCTAAATATGATGATGGCATTCATAAAATAGTTCACAATATTTAAATATGAATAATATCCTTTCACTGGACACCCTAAGCAGTACAATCAATACAAACATCAAATAGAGTTTCTAAAACAGAATTTGGACTGACCCTCTGTCTTCTTTTAACTTTGTTAAAAGAAAGTTACTTGATATTTCTTACCATAGCTTACAAAAGATTTGAAAAGAAATAAATTTTATGACCTGGATTTGTGAGGGTATATTTAATATTTGCAATTTGGGTTACATTAAATTTCCAAATAGATTATTTCTTTTATAAAACGTCTAGTGTAAAATTCCATAGACTAAACCAGTTTTGTGGTTTATTTTATTTTATGGCCTACCCCTTTATCTTCTTTACGTTTTTGCTCAAATTGCACCTTTGTGGTAAAGTCTGCCCCTATTTAATACTGAATCTTTTCCAAACAACTTGACTCTTGATATGTTACAAATATAATCTAACATAGTACAATCTTGGTCTCAATAAGAATTATTATGTTGAAACTAGTGAACATGTATTTTAAATTATTTAATCGTATATGTTGAATCAATTTGAAATTTTTCAAATTAGTGACTTTTTCCATTCCAAAAATATTTCATATTTTTTCAGGACACTTTGATCTCAGATATTACATTCCATTTCAGGAACATGTAAAAAAATTCCTCTAAATCATTATCCAAATGCAAATATTTTCTAAAATTTTTATTTCAAGATATTAAAAAGGAATTATGTCTTTTCCCCAGTCTATAGTTAATATTTTTTAAAGTAAGTTACATTAAACATTAAAAATAGGTTTTCACTATCAAAGTTTTCACATGCCTTAATTCCAAATGAATACTCTAAGGATGAAACATTTGGAATCTGATGGATAATAATATAAGCAAAAAGAATAAAACAATAAGCTTAATATTTAAGTAGTGATGTGATAGAATTAAGAAACATTTCTTTACATTGTTATATGAGATTTATTTTCATCAAGACATTTCCTTTGCACATATCAAGGCTTCATGCAGAAGAAGTGAAATGGTACCATAACGTAAATCTATTTAGTAGCATTTTTGATTAATAAGCATTACTTAATATGAATAAATTCGTCAGATTATACTCACATTTTATTACAATGGAGACACAAAACAAAACATAATTCCTGAAATCAATGAAACAACTCAGCCTCCATAGGAGCATTAATTTATAATTGCCTTGGCTTTTATTAATTTCCATTCTTGCTCAAATATTTTATTAGAATTTTTTCCCCTGTATTTAATATCCTTTCTAAATTGCTTCACTAGGTACATTAAGATATTTGGGTCAAATTTTAACTAGCTTATTCATAGGTGGTACATCACTAAATGTGATTGTTTAATATGAGAGGTAAAACCTGGGAAGTTAAACTGCTTGTTAAATTAAGGTCAGTAAGCCTGACAATGCCAACAGAGATTCATACAAAATATCCTTGAGAATCAGATGGGTTAAGTTTAAGGGACCAAACATTTCATGGTGAGGGGATACTGCTGAGAGAATATTACCTCAAAAATTTTTAAAATTATAAGTAGCTTAATTTTATCACTATCTCACTAATAAAAGCAATGGCTTAATTACTTCTTTAAATATAATGATAACCAATACTGTGATTAAAGTTACTACCTTAGAATAAATGTATTTTATTTGAAGAAGGTTGGCAATTTACTAATCAAACATTTATTGTTGCTTCTTATGAGTAACAAATAGGACAAAGAGCGTTCATAAATAATGCAAAACAGCACTGACATCACAGTGACAAGACAAGAAGATCTCAGCTTGCCCATTAACAAAACAAATAAGGCTGAATTTAGGCAGTCTTTGTGTCTTCTCCCCATGTTTTTACACTGACACTTCCCTCCTCTTCCTCCATCTCCTTACTCTTTCCTTCTCTCCTCCCTCTTCTCTCCCTAGTGCCTTTGATTCTCTTCACTTTCTCTACCCAGTTTCTGAACCCAGGTTGTACACTAGATCATGTAACATGGTCTTCCAAACTTGAATGTGGGAATTCTTGTGTAAATAAAGTTTTTGATTCAGTATCAGTGGGGCCCAAGATTGTGCATTTCTAATAAGTGCCCAGGTAATGTCTCTGCCTGCAGGTCCACAGATCCCACTTGAGTAACAGGGTACATAGTAGTATTTTTTAAAAAATACAATGCCTGAAAATCACCTAATTCCTATTAAATCAAAGTCACTGGCAATATTCTAGGAGCTTTGATAGTTTTAATAAGCTCGCTGTGTGATTCCAATGTGTAGTCTAGAGCTGAGATCCATTATTCTAACCAGTCAAAATGGGGAAAAAATAATTTTCTGTCATTTGCACCATTTGATTGATAGACTGATTGATTATTCTTTGTCAGAAACTTAATCACACCAACCTCTTGCTTTAATTTTCTATTTGTCTTGTTAAGCTCTCTATCACTAATTGGGAAGCCAAATAAACAAAAATCGATGTGCAAGCAGATGATTTGGGAGGAAAATGACCTAGATTGGGTACAGAAGTATTACTTGGCTGGTTCTAAAGGCAAACATTTCAGATAAACAAAAGAGCATCAGAAAACTGTTCTCTTCTCTCACCCAGCAGCTTTCTGAATGAAAACGATCCTGGGGCAACCCCCAATTTCATTGCTAAGCATATTTTAAAGCATATTTCTTTTTCATTTTATTTCAATTAGTATTCAAAGACTCATATCTCCATGCTTGCCTACATTATTTCTACTTTTATTGACAAAATTTTGACAAACTGTGTCCATGAATTGCATCATGTTCATTAAACAGTATTTCAATGGGATAATTTTGCTGTTACAGTGTTTTCAGTTACATACTTGGATATTTGAACAAGAAGAGAAATGCTTAGAGAAAATTAGAGGTGATTTGAGTTGAATCTGATGAAGAATTTTTTCCTATTAGAGCGATAAAAATAATGCAATAAGCTACTGAATGGGCTTCTTAAACACTTGTCAGTATTTTAAGGGAAATCTCTTCTGGATGCTTTAGGCATCTACTTAGTTAAAGACAGGAGGCTTGATGAAATGTTCTCTAGGTACCCTCTAGCTCTAGGATCCAATATTTATTCCTATGAATGATGAAATCGTGACTAAAAAGCTGAACATGTTGGGTTGTGTAACATGCTTTTGGAAAACTACTATCATCAGGATATACTTGAAGTGAAACAAATAAAGCTTATAAACCATCTAAGAACAGGCATTACTTATAAAGCATGCTAAAATGTGTAGAAAATGAGGCTTAATAAAACTAACACCAAACTATGTGCCTGTTATTCATTCTCTCAAAGGAGAATAATTGGACACAATTATTAGGTAGACTCTAAGAATCAAATAGGAAGATTTAAAATTAAGACGTCTGGCCCTCTTCCTATATTCTGATTCAGTAAGTCTGGGGACAGTGCCAGAAAATTCTTTCTTTTATTTGGAGACTTAAGTTTTTTGAGAAGTAGATTTTATAAGCCAATATTATGAAATTTCTGCTCTAACATACTCTCTTCCTCCTAATGAAAGTTTCCTCCAGGAGGGGTAAAATATTTATTTAGATGGAAAGGCAAAGGTGGAGATGGGTCAGTCTTAAACTAGAACGCTCTTTCCTATCTGAGCTAGATCACAGACTAAGTCAAAAATTGTTGCCACACAGAGTAAGGCCTTATTACATGCCTATCTCGTGATTTGGAGAGGGAAAGGAGTTTGTACTTTAAGCATTTTTTAATTATTTTAACCAATAACATAAGGCCTAACATAGTAAAAAAGACTCTCAGAGTATATGTATATATTTATACATATATATATATTTTTTTTAATAGACCTAGCAAAGTGGAATTATCAAAAAAGTATCTGGGCTTCCAAACTACCACAATCATACCCATTTTCACAACAGGGAAGAAAATATAACTGTTTTTTTTATTCCTAGTTCCTACTTAGTTTGGTGATAGCTACTCCAAATGAACCGACAAGGCCATGCCATGAAGTATACATCCCACAGGTAAGATAACTGTTTAATCCAAAGGTGCAATAACCACTGTAGTTCACATGGAAAATGTGACAAATACCTGTACAGTCCTTACTGAAATTGACATTCAGAGTCTGTTAATAAAAGTAAGCCTAGATTTAGCCAGCTACTAATCAGGTTTGACCCTTGTCCCAGAGAAATCCCTGGTGATCCATGGACTATGATATGATATTGTTAGCTGTGTCAAAGAGGAAAGGGATCTTGTCTAATCCATTCTTCATCACCAGCTGCTTTACTCATTTATTTAATGAAGTTTTACTCAACCTATTTTATAAAGACATGATCCATGATTCATTGAGGGATATTAAAGCTGATTTTAACATTCTTGGCCACCAGGGAAATTCTCCCTTATTAATAGGCTGTTAGCATCTCCAAAGTTTGTCAGGCAGGATTCAAAAAACAATATTGCCCTGTTATATTCAAAATAAAAATATTCTTGAGAGACAGTATGAGTTATTTTACATATTCCTCAGGGGAGCATAGATACTGGTTTCAAGGCAATAAAGGAAGTGTCTGAATCTGCATAAGGAGACCATAGTGGTTTGTTTAAAATATTTTTTTACATTAGAATTGAAGGCTGACCCTTACAAGTCTACCAATAAATGATATGCAGGAGATAAATTAGTAAATAAATTGGAATAGTTATATCATGGACCGGTCACAAATCAAGAAATATGGAAAAGTTGACATTTAAATTTTTGAAATCACTTTGCATTATAGTAGACCACACATCTCTACATCCAGCTTAGAAGGAAAAACAAGCAAAACAAAAACAGTAACAAAAACAAAACCCTCCAAAAACACCTTATCTCTTTTACCTATCTTAGTTTCCTACCAAAATATTAGAGGAGAATAAATATACTCTTTCTTTCACCCAATAAATATCTGAATGGATTTCCTTCTCCAATCGGAAAAAAAAGTTACCAATTTTGTAATGAAAATAATTATAGAATACTAAAAAAAAAAAAAAGCCTCATATCAGGTAAACAATGAATAAATATTTATTAAACCTATGAATGCTATCTAAATTTCTCATTTTGTCGATGAAGAAACCAAAACCTAAATAAATTTGCCTGTGGAAAAATACAAAATAATGTTCATACATCTCTATGGAATATTACTACCTCTTTAGTATATTCCAGGTAGTTTCCTGTTTTGATGAGAGCAAAGAATTGGGCATACTATTGGTGGGTGTATAAACTGATACAAAATTTTTGAAGACGAATTTGTCCCTATCGAATTTGTGTATGTAAATTCACATGTGACCAAGCAATTCTACATCTAGAAATGTGACTTATGAAAGAATGTGCACATGTAGACAAATATGTATATTAAAACATTCATTGGTTGTGATGGAGACAAATATGAGACAGTTTGGATATTTGGCCTCTCCAAACCTCATGTTGAAATTTGATCCTCATTGTTGTAGGTGGGGCCGAGTGGGAGGTGTTTAGATCATGGGGGCAGATCCCTTATGAAACGCTTGGTGCCCTTTCTGCAGTAATGAGTGAGTTTTCACTTTACTAGTTCACTCGAGAGCTGGTTGTTTAAAAGACCATGGGCTCTCTCTAGCTCCCTCTCTCGCCACGTGGCACACCTACTTTCCCTTTGCCTTCTACCTTGTTTGGACCCTCCCTGAAGCCCTCACCAGAAGCAGATGCTGGCGCGATACTTCTTGCACAGTCTGCAGAACTGTGAGCCAAATAAACCTCTTTTCTTTATAAATTACTCAGCCTTAGGCATTTTCTTTACAGCAACACAAAATGGACTAACACATAATATAACCTAAATGTCCACAAATAAGTTAAGTAAATTGGTTAAGTAAATCATGGTACTGTACAACCATGACTTGGGAAATAGCTGTAGCATTAAAAAAAGGATGAGGTTGTCATGTCTCTACATACTGAAATGAGAGGATTTTTAAAATATAATGTGCAGTGAAACAAAAGTAAGTGATGAAAGAATAGATTCGGTATACTTGTTTTTATAAAACACACCAAACAAAATCCCAGAAATTTTATGTGCTTATATGTACACACACACATACACAAATATAAATATACATATATATTCCAAATTTATCACCATAAAGTAAGTACTTTATGGAAAAAATGTAGGTTAGGGGAAGGGCACTCACTGATGGGTAGGCATTATTGCTTTTAACTTCATACATTTGGATATCATGTGCATTTTTAAAATTTATGATAAAATAATCTATGCATTTGGCAGAGCAAGCTAATTATTCTAGTGTTACAAATGAAGTTAACATTTAAAAATATTTAGCTTATCCGAGGTCACATAATAGTTATTATCAAAGCAGAGTTTAGAATTAGTTTTGACTCCTTTATATCTTCACTGATATGTTTGAATTAAGAGTCACAAACAGTAGGTGTCTAAATATAAAGATAATAGGAAGGGAGAGGAAGATAGTTCCAGAAACTATTTTAAATGCAACACTGAATTAACTAAAATGATCAAACACCTATCTGCTTTACACCTCTAAAAGCAGTTGGTGTTGAAATCCTTTTAACTGACACAATTTTGAGTGATGATAATGAAAACCAAAATATCAGTCAAATACTCTTTAAATCTGAGACCCAGAGAAGGCCAACAGTGAAGCCTGTATTTCAGTAAAAATACAGACTTTTAAAGAGGAACCACTTAAAAGAGTTACACCATGAACACAAGTTTCAAGTATATAAGGAAAAATATTTTGCTTTTTTTCTCATAGTACATGTTTGGGATTATCTTGTTAAAATGACAATCATGTCTGTCTACATCTTAAGTGATACTTCCTTGCACTGTTTTTCAAACTTTTTTAAAAAATCACAATTTACAGTATAAACAACATTGTATAACTCAGTACATACATGCATGATGAAATATTTTGAGGAATAATATTGACCCTAATTAAGTGCAAAACATTTGGATACTGTCTATTCTATCCTATCCTATCCTAGCCTAGCCTAGCCTAGCCTATCCTATCCTATCCTATCCTATCCTATCTTATCGTATTCTAATCTGGTCTATTTTATTCCAATATATCCTATTTCAATAAATATTTAATGCTGTCAAGATCCACTGAAGTCACTGTATAATTCACTAACAAGTTGCAACCAGCAGTTTGAAAGCATCAATGAGATTGCTTCTCTCCCGTACTTTCATCCTCACTAGGAATTATCGGAGCATGTTTAGGTTTTAAAAATCATCGTTTATTATATGTAAGGCTAAATACCTTTAGAGATTTATGTAAATTTTTAATTTTTAAAAAATTTATTAAAATTACTGTTTGAAAAAACACTATAATGTAGGTAAAATGATCTTTTTCTTTTTTCTTTTGTAACTTCTTTGTTGTATATAAGAAGACCTTCGTCATTATGTAATTTTCATCGCTACTCTTCCCTAGTACTTTCAGTTATTCCGTGCTTTTTAACCTTTTAGTCTGTAATCTATGTATATAGATCTATCTAAATAGAGACTAGCTATAGTCTATCTCATATCTTTTATACTTAATGATGTATAAGCCATCTCATGTCTTTTGTTTTATGATAGGGATCTAACTTTATTTTATTCCACATGTAAACTATTTGTTCTAACATTATTTATCAAATAATCTATGCTTTTGTCATTTTTTTAAATGCCACCTTTATAAAAACAAAATTATCATATAGACTTTAGCCTGCATCTGAACTTTCTATGAGATTCCATTGGCCTAGTTCTGTTCTGAATCAATACCAAACTGTTTTAATAATTACTACTTTTTAACATTTTAATACTTGATGGAGAAAACCCATTTCACATAGTAGTTTTTTTCAAACATCTGGCTGTTTTGTTAAATGTATTTTTCAGAGATATTTTAGACTTTTTTGTTAAATTAAAAAGAAACTATTAGAAATTGATTAAAGAAGTTTAAACGTATAGCTTAATTTTAGAAGAACTGATACTTTCATAGTCTTTCCATTTCATAGTCTTTCCATCTTAGAATGTGGCAATTCTCCATTCATTTACATTTTCTGTTGTGTCTTGGTGAAATATTATAGCTTGATTCCTATTTTA